>JAJQKJ010002579.1:0-62638 GCA_029574335.1 Rana kukunoris
CCCATGCAGGTATAAATAGTAGGATGTCCCATGTGGGTATAAATAGAAGTATGTCCCATGTGGGTATAAATAGTAGTATGTCCCATGTGGTATACATAGTAGTATGTCCCATGTGGGTATAAATAGTAGTATGTCCCATGTGGGTATAAATAGTAGTATGTCCCATGTGGGTATAAATAGTAGAATGTCCCATGTGGGTATAAATAGCAGAATGTCCCATGTGGGTATAAATAGTAGTATGTCCCATGTGGGTATAAATAGTAGGATGTCCCATGTGGGTATAAATAGTAGGATGTCCCATGTGGGTATAAATAGTAGGATGTCCCATGTGGGTATAAATAGTGGGATGTCCCATGTGGGTATACATAGTAGTATGTCCCATGTGGGTATAAAATAGTAGTATGTCCCATGTGGGTATAAATAGTAGGATGTCCCATGTGGGTATAAATAGTAGGATGTCCCATGTGGGTATAAATAGTGGGATGTCCCATGTGGGTATAAATAGTAGTATGTCCCATGTGGGTATAAATAGTAGGATGTCCCATGTGGTATAAATAGTAGGATGTCCCATGTGGGTATAAATAGTAGTATGTCCCATGTGGGTTTAAATAGTAGTATGTTCCATGTGGGTATAAATAGTGGGATGTCCCATGTGGGTATAAATATTGGGATGTCCTATGTGGGTATAAAGTAGTATGTTCCATGTGGGTATAAATAGTAGTATGTCCCATGTGGGTATAAATATTGGGATGTCCCATGTGGGTATAAATATTGGGATGTCCCATGTGGGTATAAATAGTAGTATGTCCCATGTGGGTATAAATAGTAGTATGTCCCATGTGGGTATAAATAGTAAGATGTTCCATGTGGGTATAAATAGTGGGTTGTCCCATGTGGGTATAAATATAGTATGTCCTATGTGGGTATAAATAGTAGTATGTCCCATGTGGGTATAAATATTGGGATGTCCCATGGGGTGGGTATACATAGTAGTATGTCCCATGTGGGTATAAATAGCAGAATGTCCCATGTGGGTATAAATCATGGGTCTTCAAACTACGGCCCTCCAGGTGTTCAGGAACTACAATTCCCATCATGCCTAGTCATGTCTGTGAATGTCAGAGTTTTACAATGCCTCATGGGAAGTGTAGTTCCGCAACAGCTGGAGGGCCGTAGTTTGAGGATCCCTGGTATAAATAGTAAGATGTTCCATGTGGGTATAAATAGTAGGATGACCCATGTGGGTATAAATAGTAAGATGTTCCATGTGGGTATAAATAGCAGAATGTTCCATGTGGGTATAAATAGTAGTATGTCCCATGTGGGTATAAATAGTAGTATGTCCTATGTGGGTATAAATAGTAGTATGTCCCATGTGGGTATAAATATTGGGATGTCCCATGTGGGTATAAATAGTAGTATGTCCCATGTGGGTATAAATAGTAGTATGTCCCATGTGGGTATAAATATTGGGATGTCCCATGTGGGTATACATAGTAGTATGTCCCATGTGGGTATAAATAGCAGAATGTCCCATGTGGGTATAAATAGTAGTATGTCCCATGTGGGTATAAATAGTAGTATGTCCCATGTGGGTATAAATAGTAGTATGTTCCATGTGGGTATAAATAGTAGTATGTCCCATGTGGGTATAAATAGTAGGATGTCCCATGTGGGTATAAATAGTAGGATGTCCCATGTGGGTATAAAATATTGGGATGTCCCATGTGGGTATACATAGTAGTATGTCCCATGTGGGTATAAATAGCAGAATGTCCCATGTGGGTATAAATAGTAGTATGTCCCATGTGGGTATAAATAGTAGTATGTCCCATGTGGGTATAAATAGTAGGATGTCCCATGTGGGTATAAATAGTAGGATGTCCCATGTGGGTATAAATAGTAGGATGTCCCATGTGGGTATAAATAGTAGTATGTCCCATGTGGGTATAAATAGTAGGATGTCCCATGTGGGTATAAATAGAAGAATGTCCTATGTGGGTATAAATAGTGGGATGTCCCATGTGGGTATAAATAGTGGGATGTCCCATGTGGGTATAAATATTGGGATGTCCCATGTGGGTATAAATAGTAGTATTTCCATGTGGGTATAAATAGTAGGATGTCCCATGTGGGTATAAATATAGTATGTCCTATGTGGGTATAAATAGTAGTATGTTCCATGTGGGTATAAATAGTAGTATGTCCCATGTGGGTATAAATATTGGGATGTCCCATGTGGGTATAAATAGTAGTATGTCCTATGTGGGTATAAATAGTAGTATGTCCCATGTGGGTATAAATATTGGGATGTCCCATGTGGGTATAAATAGTAATATGTCCTATGTGGGTATAAATAGTAGTATTTCCCATGTGGGTATAAATATTGGGATGTCCCATGTGGGTATACATAGTAGTATGTCCTATGTGGGTATAAATAGTAGTATGTCCCATGTGGGTATAAATATTGGGATGTCCCATGTGGGTATAAATAGTAGTATGTCCTATGTGGGTATAAATAGTAGTATGTTCCATGTGGGTATAAATAGTAGTATGTCCCATGTGGGTATAAATATTGGGATGTCCCATGTGGGTATAAATAGTAGTATGTCCCATGTGGGTATAAATATTGGGATGTCCCATGTGGGTATACATAGTAGTATGTCCCATGTGGGTATAAATAGCAGAATGTCCCATGTCGGTATAAAATAGTAAGATGTTCCATGTGGGTATAAATAGTAGTATGTCCCATGTGGGTATAAATAGTAAGATGTTCCATGTGGGTATAAATAGTAGTATGTCCCATGTGGGTATAAATAGTAGTATGTCCCATGTGGGTATAAATAGTAGGATGACCCAGGTGGGTATAAATAGTAAGATGTTCCATGTGGGTATAAATAGCAGAATGTCCCATGTGGGTATAAATAGTAGTATGTTCCATGTGGGTATAAATAGTAGTATGTCCCATGTGGGTATAAATAAGTAATATGTTCCATGTGGGTATAAATAGTAGTTTGTCCCATGTGGGTATAAATAGTAATATGTTCCATGTGGGTATAAATAGTAAGATGTTCCATGTGGGTATAAATAGTAAGATGTTCCATGTGGGTATAAATATTGGGATGTCCCATGTGGGTATAAATAGTAAGATGTTCCATGTGGGTATAAATAGTAGTATGTCCCATGTGGGTATAAATAGTAAGATGTTCCATGTGGGTATAAATATTGGGATGTCCCTTGTGGGTATAAATAGTAAGATGTTCCATGTGGGTATAAATAGTAAGATGTTCCATGTGGGTATAAATATTGGGATGTCCCATGTGGGTATAAATAGCAGAATGTCCCATGTGGGTATAAATAGTAGGATGTTCCATGTGGGTATAAATACCGGGATGTGTTCTGGACACTCATTAGAATGGAGGAAATCATGGGAATAAATTCCATTCTCAATGGCGGATTGTTGCGTTACGTACGGAGCTAGAAGTCTTCAGAACGGAGGTTTTCTTCCCAGACGTTCCGTTGGGGAAAGGACCAGATTTCTTACCGACGGGCTGAAAAACACATTTTTAGAAAAGTTCTGGTACATTTGTTCTGTTTGAATAGTTCAAAATCAAATGTTCTCTTGCTATTTCCTCTACGGGTCAAATGTTATTCAGACATAAAAAAAAAAAAAAAAGAGCAGGTCGGGAAAATACTGCATTTTGGTCACTAGATGGTAAATTTGGAAGTTCGTATAAACAAAAAATCTGAATTAATAACTAATAAATTATAAATATTGGAATTTCCTTTCAAATTTGGCTTTTAGTGAACGTAACGAATGTGAATTTATCCAAATCAAGGAATGGCGCATCTAAACGAAAGGAGCGTAAAGAATAATAATAAATAACAATAATAATAAAAACTTGTTATTATTCATTTGTTCCGTTCCATTCGTTTAGATGCGCCATTCATTATTTTGGATAATTCGTAACTTCGGATAAATTCATATTTGTTACATAACAGTTACATAACAGCCAAATTTTAAAGGAAAGTCCCACGATCGGGTCACAGGACCTGAAGAACGAGGAGAGGTGAGTGTAAACACACCTTCCCCATTCTTCACAGTGGCAGTGATCGTCTGTTCCCTGATATAGGGAAAGGCGATCAATGACGTCACATGTCCAGCTCCGCCCCCCTACAGTTAGAAACACATATGAGGTCACACTTAACCCATACAGCGCCCCCTAGTGGTTACCTTCCAAACTGCAATTGTCATTTTCACAGTAATCAGTGCATTTTTATAGCACTTTTCGCTGTGAAAATGACAATGGTCCCACAAATGTGTCAAAATTGTCCGATGTGTCCGCCACAATGTCGCAATCACGGAAAAAATCGCTGATCGCCGCCATTAGTAGTAAATAAATAAATAAATGTTTTTTTTATAAATTTTTGGGGGATATTTATTATAGCAAAAAGTAAAAAATATAGGCCCAGATTCATAAAGCAATTACGCCTGTCTAACTGGTGTTAGACAGGAGTAATTTCAAATTTCGCACGCCGTATCACTAGTTTGAATCCTCAAACCATGATACGGCGGCTTCGGGCTTCGATCCGAGAGGCTTACGTCTTCGTAAGCCTTCGGATCTACGCTGCAATATTTTTGCGGCCGCTGGGAGGAGTTTGCGTCGTTTTCATGCGTCGGGATATGCAAATGTGTTTTTACGGCGATCCACGAAGATACGAGCGGTCTTCGCAATCGCTTACGTCTGTTTTTTTTTTACGTACTGTTAGACCAGCTTTTTGCTGGTCTAACGGTGCGTAGCCCATGTTTAGTATGGCCCTCGTTCCCGCGTCGAATTTAAATTTTTTTTTTTTTTTTTTTGCGTAACTCGTTCGGGAATAGAAATGTCCGTAAACGACGCTACTCAAACAACGAATGACGCAACGACGTGATTTCGCGCAATGCACGGCGGGAAATTTGCGAACGGAGCATGCGCAGTTCGATCGCCGCGGGAACGCGCCTATTTTAAATGCTTCACGCCCCCTACTCGTCTAGATGGATTGCGACGGGAGAAATACACTACGCCGCCGTCGTTTACTGGACAAAAGCTACCTGGATTCCACGTAGAGCCATGTAAAATACGGCGGCATAGTGTATTTCTGATACGCTACGAGAATCCAATTCTCTCTGAATCTGGGCCAAAGTTTTTTATTTCAAAATTGTCGCTCTATTTTTGTTTATAGCACAAAAAATAAAAACCGCAGAGGTGATCAAATACCACCAAAAGAAATCTCTATTTGTAGGGAAAAAAAGACGCCAATTTTGTTTGGGAGCCACGTCGCATGACCGCGCAATTGTCAGTTAAAGCGACGCAGTGCCGAATCACAAAGAATGACCGGGTCCTTTACCTGCATAATGGTCCGGGGGTGAAGTGGTTAATAGTTAGTTATTCTTTGGAATTTTCGTTCTTTTGCATTTTTGGATTTTTTTTTTTTTATTATATTCGAATTTACGATGACCCGAATTTTTTTTTTTTATAAAAATGTATGAAATGAAAACATTTGTTGGCAGTGCACTTGTCTAGAAGTAAATAGGGAGATTATAAAAAGTATGAATGCAACACAGAGGAATATTAAAGCGGAGTCCTGCTGAAAAAATAAAAGTCAGCAGCTACAAATACAGCAGCTGCTGACTTTTAATATATGGACACTTACCTGCCCTGGGCCCCCTGCGATATCGGCACCAAAAGACGCCGTCATCTTTGGTAAGGGAATCAGGAAGTGAAGGCTTGCGGCTTCACTTCCTGGTTCCCTACTGCGCGTGCGCGACTCGCACTGCGTGTTCCCACTGGTCCCTGCTGTCTTCTGGGACCTGTGTGTCTCCCAGAAGACAGCAGAGGGGGGGTGTGGAGGAGGCGCCGGACGTGGCGTAGGTCACTGTGGTGATCTATGCCTGGAAGTGGGAGCAAATACCTGGATTACACAGGTATCTGCCCCCCCCCCCCACACCAGAGGGGGGATTCCAAAAAGTGGAAGTTTCATTTTTGGGTGGAACTCCGCTTTAAAAAAATTCTAGACAGTATATGTAACTAAATATAATGAATGTATCTAAAAGGTAACCAAGGAAATAATAATGAATGCAGGGCTGTCTTTAATGCAAGGCAAAAGGGAAACTGCTCCGGGCCCAATCATTGTTGTGGGGCCCAAAGCAGCTGTCCCTTAAGCCCCCTCCCCCTGCCTGCAAATAGTTGATAAGTAGACAGGGTCCAATAAATATTAAAGACGGACCTGAATGGATGTCTCTTTAGGTAACCATGGAAATACATATAATGGAAGTGTCTACATGTAATCATGGGGGGGAGGGGGGTGTAACCATGGGAATATATATAATAAATAATATATATCTTTATAATTATGGAAATAGATACAATGAATCTCTCTATCCGCACGCAATTACATATACATCAACAGAATGGCACGGATAGGCAAATGGGCCGTTTAATGTGCCGCTGTCTGGTGGCGCGCCATTGCTGCCCTATCGCAAGCTTTGTGACCAAGGGACCCATGGACTTGATGTCACGGCAAGCCACACCCCCTAACAGTTAGAAACACTCCCTAGGACACACTTCAGTGCCCCCTACAGGTTAACCCCTTCCCTGCCATTGTCATTTACACAGTAATCAGTGCATATGTATAGCTCTGATCGCTGTATAAATGACAATGGTCCCAAAAATGTGTCCGCCATAATGTCGCAGAAACGATAAAAAAAAAAAAAAAATCGCAGATCGCCGCCATTACTAGCCGTCGTAAGTACAAATCTGCGCCGTCATGTTGTTACGCCGATTCGCGAAGCTAGATACATCGTAAAACAAGGCTTCAGCCGCCCGACGTAACTTGCCTATGCCCGCGTATAGTGGGTGCAAAGTTACGCTGGACGCATTCGGCGTACCCATGTTAAATATGCAAACTAGTAAGATACGCCGATTCACGGACGTACTTGCACCCGGCGCACTAATATACGCGGGTTACGTAAGGCGTAAACGTACCCCTCATAAAGCAGGGGTAAGTCATGCAAAGGTACTGTATGGACGAGGGAACAGCCGTCGTATTGTACGTCGTTTACGTAGTACTATGTGAATAGGGCTGGTCGTAGGTTACGTTCAGTGATTCGACGTATCTTAGGCGTTTGTCCCGACGTGATTCTGCGCATGCGCACTGGGAAGCGTCCACGGGACGGCGCATGTGCCGTTCGTTCGGCCCTTCATTTACATGGGGTCACGCTTCATTATAATAAATCACGCCCACTTCCACCTAATTTGACTTACATCCACTTACGCCGACAACTGTACGCTACGCCGCCGCAACGTTGCGCGTATTTCCTTCGTGAATACCAGGCTTGACTCTCAATGTTGCGGCGGCGTAGCGTAAACAAGATACGCTACGCCAGAATAAAGATGCGCCCAGGTACGTGAATCCGGGCCTATAACTTTTGCGCAAGCCAATCAAACGTTTATTGCGTTTTTTTTATAACAAAAATATGTAGAAGAATACGTATCGGTCTAAACTGAGGAAAACATTTTTTTATATATATATATTTTGGGGGGATATTTATTATAGCAAAAAGTAAAAAATATTGCATTTTATTCAAAATTGTCGCTCTATTTTTGTTTATAGCGCAAAAACTAAAAACCGCAGAGGCGATCAAATACCCCCAAAAGAAAGCTCTATTTGTGGGGGGAAAAGGACGTCAATTTTGTTTGGGAGCCACGTCGCACGACCGCGCAATTGTCTGTTAAAGCGACGCAGCGCCGAAACGCAAAAAGTGCTCTGGTCTTTGGGCAGCTAAATGGTCCGGGGACTGAAGTGGTTGAAGACGGCCCTGAATGGATGTCTCTTTAGGTAACCATGGAAATATAAACCATGGAGGTGTCTACATGTAATCATGGAAAAATGTGAATATATATAATCAATGTATCTTTATGTAATGATGAGGAATAAATATAACGAATGTCTCTCTCTGGGATGACAGAAGGAATTACGATCGCACCGTGTTGATCGTCCGGATGATTTTCTCCTGCCGTTTTTTCTGCGCAGTAATACATCCAAAAAAAAGAAACAAATGTGCGTTTACGAGCCACTGCATTGTCGCCATAAAGTCGGCGCGGGACGTTTACAGTCCAGTAAAAAGATATTTAAAACGTCTTTTGGAAATATAATCCAGTTAAAGGAAAATATTAAATTCTCCAATAAGAAGAAGATAAAACAAAGAGAGTTTATGGGACAATCACAGGAAACCCGACTTGTGTGTCCAATGAGATCCGTCCCGAGAGAGAGATAAATCCCCGGAATGTTCCACACCAAGGATTGTATGGATGGGAGACTGGGGGGGAGGGGACACAGAGACATGGGGGGGTCTCTTCATAAATGTGACTGTGGGGGGGAGTGGACATTAGAGTGTAAGCTCCTCTGTACAGAGACTGATGTGACTGTGGGGGGGAGGGGACATTAGAGTGTAAGCTCCTCTGTACAGAGACTGATGTGACTGTGGGGGGAGGGGACATTAGAGTGTAAGCTCCTCTGTACAGAGACTGATGTGACTGTGGGGGGAAGGGACATTAGAGTGTAAGCTCCTCTGTACAGAGACTGATGTGACTGTGGGGGGAAGGGACATTAGAGTGTAAGCTCCTCTGTACAGAGACTGATGTGACTGTGGGTGAGGGGACATTAGAGTGTAAGCTCCTCTGTACAGAGACTGATGTGACTGTGGGGGAGGGGACATTAGAGTGTAAGCTTCTCTGTACAGAGACCGATGTGACGGTGGGGGGGGGGACATTAGAGTGTAAGCTCCTCTGTACAGAGACTGATGTGACTGTGGGGGAGGGGACATTAGAGTGTAAGCTCCTCTATACGGCGACTGATGTGACTGTGGGTGGAGGGGGGACATTAGAGTGTAAGCTCCTCTGTACAGAGACTGATGTGCCTGTGGGGGGGGGGGGGATGTTAGAGTGTAAGCTTCTCTGTACAGAGACTGATGTGACGGTGGGGGAGGGAGAACATTAGAGTGTAAGCTCCTCTGTACAGAGACCGATGTGACTGTGGGGGGGGAGGGGACATTAGAGTGTAAGCTCCTCTGTACAAAGACTGATGTGACTGTGGGGGGAGGGGACATTAGAGTGTAAGCTCCTCTGTACAGAGACTGATGTGACTGTGGGGGGAGGGGACATTAGAGTGTAAGCTCCTCTGTACAGAGACCGATGTGACTGTGGGGGAGGGGACATTAGAGTGTAAGCTCCTCTGTACAGAGACTGATGTGACTGTGGGGGGAGGGGACATTAGAGTGTAAGCTCCTCTGTACAGAGACTGATGTGTCTGTGGGGGGAGGGGACATTAGAGTGTAAGCTCCTCTGTACAGAGACTGATGTGACTGTGGGGGGGAGGGGACATTAGAGTGTAAGCTCCTCTGTACAGAGACTGATGTGACTGTGGGGGGAAGGGGACATTAGAGTGTAAGCTCCTCTGTACAGAGACTGATGTGACTGTGGGGGAGGGGACATTAGAGTGTAAGCTCCTCTGTACAGAGACTGATGTGACTGTGGGGGAGGGGACATTAGAGTGTAAGCTCCTCTGTACAGAGACTGATGTGACTGTGGGGGAGGGGACATTAGAGTGTAAGCTCCTCTGTACAGAGACTGATGTGACTGTGGGGGGAAGGGACATTAGAGTGTAAGCTCCTCTGTACAGAGACTGATGTGACTGTGGGGGGAAGGGACATTAGAGTGTAAGCTCCTCTGTACAGAGACTGATGTGACTGTGGGTGAGGGGACATTAGAGTGTAAGCTCCTCTGTACAGAGACTGATGTGACTGTGGGGGAGGGGACATTAGAGTGTAAGCTTCTCTGTACAGAGACCGATGTGACGGTGGGGGGGGGGGGGGACATTAGAGTGTAAGCTCCTCTGTACAGAGACTGATGTGACTGTGGGGGGGAGGGGACATTAGAGTGTAGCTCCTCTGTACAGAGACTGATGTGACTGTGGGGGGAGGGGACATTAGAGTGTAAGCTCCTCTGTACAGAGACTGATGTGACTGTGGGGGAGGGGACATTAGAGTGTAAGCTCCTCTATACGGCGACTGATGTGACTGTGGGTGGAGGGGGGACATTAGAGTGTAAGCTCCTCTGTACAGAGACTGATGTGCCTGTGGGGGGGGGAGGGGATGTTAGAGTGTAAGCTTCTCTGTACAGAGACCGATGTGACGGTGGGGGAGGGGGAACATTAGAGTGTAAGCTCCTCTGTACAGAGACTGATGTGACTGTGGGGGGGGAGGGGACATTAGAGTGTAAGCTTCTCTGTACAAAGACTGATGTGACTGTGGGGGAGGGGACATTAGAGTGTAAGCTCCTCTGTACAGAGACTGATGTGACTGTGGGGGGAGGGGGGACATTAGAGTGTAAGCTCCTCTGTACAGAGACTGATGTGACTGTGGGGGGGAGGGGACATTAGAGTGTAAGCTCCTCTGTACAGAGACCGATGTGACTGTGGGGGAGGGGACATTAGAGTGTAAGCTCCTCTGTACAGAGACTGATGCGACTGTGGGGGGCGAGGGGACATTAGAGTGTAAGCTCCTCTGTACAGAGACTGATGTGACTGTGGGGGGAGGGGACATTAGAGTGTAAGCTCCTCTGTACAGAGACTGATGTGTCTGTGGGGGAGGGGACATTAGAGTGTAAGCTCCTCTGTACAGAGACTGATGTGACTGTGGGGGGGAGGGGACATTAGAGTGTAAGCTCCTCTGTACAGAGACTGATGTGACTGTGGGGGGAAGGGGACATTAGAGTGTAAGCTCCTCTGTACAGAGACTGATGTGACTGTGGGGGGAGGGGACATTAGAGTGTAAGCTCCTCTGTACAGAGACTGATGTGACTGTGGGGGGAAGGGACATTAGAGTGTAAGCTCCTCTGTACAGAGACTGATGTGACTGTGGGGGGAGGGACATTAGAGTGTAAGCTCCTTTGGTACAGAGACTGGTGTGACTGTGGGGGGGAGGGGACATTAGAGTGTAAGCTCCTTTGGTACAGAGACTGGTGTGATTGTCTCAGTGATCTTTGTACAGCACTATGGTATATGTCAGAGCTATATAAATGTATAACATCAAAGAGAGGGGTCCCATTGCACATTTGGGGTCACAGCACTCCCTGATATAGAGGACAGAAGACAGGGGGCGCTCTATTACCGGTTTTGTTGGTGTGGACGGTTTGCTGCTGCTGCTGTCGGTCTCAGAGGTTCCGTTGCTGCTGATTGGACTGGAGCGGTCTTCCATCGTGTCCAATGGGCTTCTCAGGACGGAGGATGAGCCATCAGAGTCCCCATCAACATTGTCATCGCTGTCCACGCTGTTCCTCCAAGTCTTCATCATCTGGACGATGTTGGGTGTGCGCTGGACGGTCCCTGTGTTCCCCTGGGAAGGGAAAGTTTTACATGTTAATGAGAAAGAAACTTGGTGCTCTGGTGAGGAGGCACTGATGGGAAGGCACTGGTGAGGTGGCACTGATGGGGAGGCACTGGTGAGGAGGCACTGGTGAGGTGGCACAGATGGGAAGGCACTGGTGAGGAGGCACTGGTGAGGAGGCACTGATGGGAAGTCACTGGTGAGGAGGCACTGGTGAGGAGGCACTGATGGGAAGGCACTGGTGAGGAGGCACTGGTGAGGAGGCACTGATGGGAAGGCACTGGTGAGGAGGCACTGGTGAGGAGGCACAGATGGGAAGGCACTGGTGAGAAGGCATTGGTGAGGAGGCACTGGTGAGGAGGCACTGATGGGAAGGCACTGGTGAGGAGGCACAGATGGGGAGGCACTGGTGAGGAGGCACTGATGGGGAGGCACTGGTGAGGAGGCACAGATGGGGAGGCACTGGTGAGGAGGCACAGATGGGGTGGCACTGGTGAGGAGGCACTGGTGAGGAGGCATTGGTGAGGAGGCACTGATTGGCAGCACTGGTGGGCACTGTAGGGACTGTCCTGATTATCAGTGTTGATGTCCCTTTAACAGAAGCTGGTTATCAGCTCTCTCCTGTCCTCCTCATGCTGTCAGCGTGAGGAAAGAAAACTCAACAACCGTCTGTTTGTGTACGTTGTTACTCAGCTTCGAAAACCGAAAATCAGAAGAAAATCAGAAAATTTAAAATAATAGCTAACTAATAATAACCAACTATTAAATTATAGGTATCAGAATTTCCTTTCAAATCATGGGAGGATCTTTGGAGGAAAATGAAAGGATCATTGGAGAATCGTGGGAGGATCGTGGGAGAATCATTGGAGGATCTTTGGAGGATCTTGGGAGGATCTTGGGAGGATCTTGGAGGATCAGGGAGAAAAATGGGAGGATCAAGGGAGGAAAATGGGAGGATCATGGGAGAATCCTGGGAGGATCTTTCAAGTAAAATGGGAGGATCGTAGGAGGATCTTTGGAGGATCATGGGAGGAAAATGGGAGAATGTTATGAGGATCATGGGAGGAAAATGGGAGGATCATAAGAGGATCTTTGTAGTAAAATGGGAGGATCGTTGGAGTAAAATGGGAGGATTATGGAGGATCATAGGAGAATCTTTGTAGTAAAATGGGAGGATCGTTGGAGTAAAATGGGAGGATCGTTGGAGTAAAATGGGAGGATTATGGGAGGATCATAGGAGAATCTTTGGAGGATCTTTGGAGGATCATGGTAGGTCACTCATTATGAAGGGATCTGGACTCACTGTGATCCAGGGGTCGTCCAGTAATTCGTTGGCTGTGATCCGTTCTGCGGGATCCACTCTAAGGAGTTTCTGCAAAACGTCTTTGGCTTGAAGAAAAAACAAACAAATAAATAAAACGGAACTGCTTCCTCTGAATGTGACAACCAAAATCCCATCAATCCCAACATTTCCAACCAATCAGAAGCAGAGATCCTGAGCAGTGAAATGATAAACATTCTGTGGAATTCGGCGGAATAGTGTCCCATCATCAGTGTCAGTGGGAGGAATAGTGCCCTGTCATTGGTGTCAGTGGGAGGAATAGTGTCCCATCATTGGTGTCAGTGGGAGGAATAGTGTCCCATCATTGGTGTCAGTGGGAGGAAATAGTGTCCCATCATTGTGTCAGTGGGAGGAATAGTGTCCCATCATCAGTGTCAGTGGGAGGAATAGTGCCCTGTCATTGGTGTCAGTGGGAGGAATAGTGTCCCATCATTGGTGTCAGTGGGAGGAATAGTGTCCCATCATTGGTGTCAGTGGGAGGAATAGTGTCCCATCATCAGTGTCAGTGGGAGGAATAGTGCCCTGTCATTGGTGTCAGTGGGAGGAATAGTGTCCCATCATTGGTGTCAGTGGGAGGAATAGTGTCCCATCATTGGTGTCAGTGGGAGGAATAGTGTCCCATCATTGGTGTCAGTGGGAGGAATAGTGTCCCATCATTGGTATCAGTGGGAGGAATAGTGTCCCATCATTGGTGTCAGTGGGAGGAATAGTGTCCCATCATTGGTGTCAGTGGGAGGAATAGTGTCCCATCATTGGTGTCAGTGGGAGGAATAGTGTCCCATCATTGGTGTCAGTGGGAGGAATAGTGTCCCATCATTGGTGTCAGTGGGAGGAATAGTGTCCCATCATTGGTATCAGTGGGAGGAATAGTGTCCCATCATTGGTGTCAGTGGGAGGAATAGTGTCTCATCATTGGTGTCAGTGGGAGGAATAGTGTCCCATCATTGGTGTCAGTGGGAGGAATAGTGTCCCATCATTGGTGTCAGTGGGAGGAATAGTGTCCCATCATTGGTGTCAGTGGGAGGAATAGTGCCCCATCATTGGTGTCAGTGGGGGGAATAGTGCCCTATCATTGGTGTCAGTGGAAGGAATAGTGTCCCATCATTGGTATCAGTGGAAGGAATAGTTTCCCGTCATTGGTGTCAGTGGAAGGAATAGTGTCCCATCATTGGTGTCAGTGGAAGGAATAGTGTCCCATCATTGGTGTCAGTGGAAGGAATAGTGTCCCGTCATTGGTGTCAGTGGGAGGAATAGTGCCCCGTCATTGGTGTCAGTGGGAGGAATAGTGTCCCATCATTGGTGTCAGTGGGAGGAATAGTGTCCCATCATTGGTGTCAGTGGGAGGAATAGTGCCCCATCATTGGTGTCAGTGGGAGGAATAGTGACCGGTCATTGGTGTCAGTGGGAGGAATAGTGCCCCATCATTGGTGTCAGTGGGAGGAATAGTGCCCCATCATTGGTGTCAGTGGGAGGAATAGTGACCCGTCATTGGTGTCAGTGGGAGGAATAGTGTCCCATCAT
Organism: Rana kukunoris; assembly: GCA_029574335.1. NCBI lineage: Eukaryota > Metazoa > Chordata > Amphibia > Anura > Ranidae > Rana > Rana kukunoris. The sequence continues at coordinate 14,289 of JAJQKJ010002579.1, forward strand.
TGGTGTCAGTGGGAGGAATAGTGACCCGTCATTGGTGTCAGTGGGAGGAATAGTTCCCCACCATTGGTATCAGTGGGAGGAATAGTTCCCCACCATTGGTATCAGTGGGAGGAATAGTTCCCCACCATTGGTATCAGTGGGAGGATCTCTGTATCTTTGTATCTTTTTTTGCCGCTGCTCGTTGTCCCCGGCGGAGTCGCCCCGGCTGGACGCTGATTCTGTATCTTTGTATCTCTGTCCCTCTGTCTCTCCGTACCTCTGTATGTATCTCTGTCTCTCTGTCCCTCTGTATCTGTGTAACTTTTATCTTTGTATCTCTGTCCCTCTGTATCTGTGTAACTTTTATCTTTGTCTCTCTGTACCTCTGTATGTATCTCTGTATCTCTGTCTCTCTGTATCTTTTTTTGCCGCTGCTCGTTGTCCCCGGCTGGACGCTGATTCTGTATCTCTGTATCTTCGTATCTTTTTTTGCTCGTTATCCCCGGCGGAGTCGCCCCGGCTGGACGCTGATTCGAGGCGATGGGAAGTGAAAAGCAGCGGCATGTCCTTTCCTTTGTTAAGCGCGGCGAGCGGATGGGAACGTCGGGAATCGCTGAGCGCACTTAAGAGGAAAAGGTTGCAGACGTTCCCCCTGGAAGGTTGTTTGTGCATTAAAGCCGTGACATTTCCTCGCTATGATACGCGATTCGCCGTGCCGCTTTCCATTGTAAAGACAAAAGACTAAATGCGATCGATCGATACCAGAACCTTTCCTAAAGTACGCTTTCATGTCCGCCGCAAACAATAGCGCCTTCTGCCCCGGCGTGCCGGCTGCTTAAAAAGGCCTTTTTATTTTCCCCGCCGCGTCCGCTTTTCCCTGGAGCGCCGCGGTCCCGGCGCTACGATTCCGACAGCTATTAAAAGCCCCGAGCCGCACGCTGCGCCTGTCCTGAAAGCCGAACATAAAAACACACAATGTGACCGTCGGCTGTGCCGCCACTTACCAGCGCTGCCGGCGCTCTGCCACGCCGCGTGGGAAAAGTTCAACTCTCCTTTCTTTATCACCTCGAAAAGTTTCTCGTCCGGTTGCCCATGAACGGCGGATCGCCGCACAACCTGGTAAATAAAAAAACCTTTGTCAGACGCTGCGATGGGAATCTGACGGGGAGCTGTTAGTAAAACTTTACAAGTTCCTAATATGTCACAATATGACTTATTCTAGGCTGAGATGATGTCATCGGTCTGCTGCGGACAGAAGGGAGCATTTCCTTAGTCTCCCCACCCCTCAGAGATCAGATTTACATTATAACTTTGGCTAAACTGAAATTATGTTAGTAATCTGCTGCAGACAGGAGGAAGAATTTCCTCAGTCTCCACTCCCCCCAGTGATCAGACTGTACATTGTAACTTTGCCTAGGCTGAGATGATGTCATCAGTTCACTGCCGACAGGAGGGAGCATTTCCTTGGTCTCCTTTCCCAGAGATCAGACAACAAAATTGTAACTTTGTCTAGGCTGAGATGATCCCATCAGTATTCTGCAAGCAGGAGGAAGCATTTCCTCAGTCTCCTCTCTTTCCAGTGATCAGACTGCAGCAGAGTTACTTTGCCTAGGCTGAGATGATGTCATCAGTTCACTGTGGACAGAAGGGAGCATTTCCTCAGTCTCCTTTTCCCAGAGAGCAGTCAACAAAATTGTAACTTTGCCTAGGCCGAGATGATGTCATCTGCAGGCAAGAGGAAGCATTTCCTCAGTCTCCTCTCTCTTAGTGTTCGGACTGCAACACTGTAACCTTGCCTAGGCTGAGATGATGTCATTAGTTTGCTGCGGAGAGAAGGGAGAATTTCCTCAGTCTCTCCACCCCAGTGATCGGACTGCAACATTGTAACCTTGCCTAGGCTGAGATGATGTCATCAGTCTGCTGCGTGCGAGAGGGAGCATTTTCTTAGTCTCCTCAACCCCCCCCCAGAGATCAGATTGTACATTATAACTTTGCCTAGGCTGAAATGATTTTAGTAATTTGCTGCAGGCAGGAGGAAGAATTTCCTCACTCTCCGCTCCCCCAGTGATTGTACTGCAACAATTGTAACCTTGCCTAAACTGGGATGATGCCATCAGTCTTCTGTGGACAGAAAAGAGCATTTCCTTAGTCACCCCTCCCCCAAGTGATCAGACTGCAACATTGTAACACTGCCTTGGTTGAAATGATGTTAGTAATCTGCTGCAGGCAGGAGGAAGAATTTCCTCACTCACCACTCCCCCGGTGACTGCAGCATAGTAACTTTGCCTAGGCTGAGATGATTTTATCAGTTCACTGCGGACAGAAGGGAGCATTTTCTCAATCTCCTTTCAGACAACAAAATTGTAACCTTGCCTAGGCTGAGATGATGTCATCAATCTGCTGCGGACAAGAGGGAGCATTCCTCAGTCACCCTTCCCCCTGTGATCGAACTAGATGATGTCATCAGTCTGCTGCAGGTAGGAGGAACCATTTCCCCACCCTCCCCTCCCCCAATGATCAGACTGCATTATGGTAACTTTGTAGAGAGGCAGCGAGAGGGGCTGATCTGTGTCAGACATCTTTGGTGACCTTCATACAGGCTCAGCCAATCAGGTGCTCTGCCTGGACACAGACCCTGCCCCTTTCATACATGACCCCCCCCCCCCCCCCCACGGCTGAGTTCAGATTGTAAAACTGACGATTATATTTAATTGACTTCAAAACAATCTTCAGCCTCTCGATCCGTCACGCTTTGCGGCGCAGCGCCAGCTGGCAGCCTGCAGGGGGCCCCCGACGCGGCTCTGATTAACTTTATTGACTAATAAACGTTTTGAAGAATGTCGGTTTCCGGTAGTCAATTATGACGCTGTTTGAGCGCAACCCAATTTCCCAACTGTCAGTGAAGACGCGTGTTACATAACGACGCTCATCAAAATGCAAATTTCCTTTTATTTGCTTTCTTCCCGACGAATAAAAAGATATTACAGTCAGAATAATGAAAGTCGCAATTAGTCAAAAGGAAGGCGCGGTGGAACGGGCACCGATTTATGTTCAATTCCCGCGATATAAAAAAAATATCCGTCTTCGGTGACACACGTGCGACTCGGGATGAAAGCGGGATGCAAGGATTCCAAATGAAAGTGCGCTCAATTCTGAAAAAGGCGCCAATCCGGTGAAAACCAGAGACGACCGTCACTTTATCGGGAGAATTGGGGCGCCGATCGCCGCGATCCGTCAATGGAGAAAAAGTTCATTTTAGTAAATTCTCATTTTGATTTATTTCCATTTTACTTCCTAATATACAGTTTTGATGTGGGGGGCTCAAGTCAGTAATGGGGGGGCACAAGACTGTAATGGGGGGGCACAAGGCAGTAATGGGGGGGCACAAGACAGTAATGGGGGGGAGACAAGACAGTAATCGGGGGGAGACAAGACAGTAATCGGGGGGAGACAAGACAGTAATGGGGGGCACAAGACAGTAATGGGGGGCACAAGACAGTAATGGGGGGGGCACAAGACAGTATGGGGGGGGCACAAGACAGTATGGGGGGCTTAGGACAGTAATGGGCAAACTGAGGACTGTAATGGGGGCCCTCAAGACAGTAATGGGGGGCTCAAGACAGTATGGGGGGGCTTAGGACATTAATGTGGGTTACTGAGCACGGTAATGGGTGAGCTGAGGACTGTAATGGGGGGCACAAGACAGTAATGGGGGGCTAAAGATAGTACGGGGGGGGGGCTTAGGCCTGTAATGGGCGAGCTGAGGACTGTAATGGGGGCACAAGACAGTAATGGGGGCTCAAGACAGTACGGGGGGGGGGGGGCTTAGGACTGTAATGGGCAAGCTGAGGACTGTTATGCGGGGGCCCAAGATAGTAATGGGGCCCCCGCCAAGACAGTAATGGGGGCTCAAGACAATAATAGGGAGGCTCAAGACAGTAATGGGGGCCCCCCAAGACAGTAATGGGGGCCCCTAAGACAGTAATAGGGGCCCCCCCAAGACAGTAATGAGGCTCAAGACAGTAATGGGGGGACTTCAAGACATTAATGTGGGTTACTGCGCACAGTAATGGGTGAGCTGAGGACTGTAATGCGGGGGGGGGCACAAGACAGTAATGTGGGGGGGGTCAAGACAGTACGGGGAGGGGCTTAGGACAGTAATAGGCGAGCTGAAGACAGTAATGGGGGCCACGATAGTAAGGGGGCCCTTAAGATAGTAATGGGGGGCTTAAGACAGTAATGGGGGGCTCAAGACAGTAATGGGGGCCCCCAAGATAGTAATGGGGCCCCCTAGATAGTAATGGGGGCTCAAGACAGTAAAGGGCTCAAGACAGTAATGGGGGGCTCAAGACAGCAATGAGGGGCTCAAGACAGCAATGGGGGCTCAAGACAGTAATGGGGGGCTCAAGACAGTAATGGGGGCCGCCAGATAGTAATAGGGGGCTCAAGACAGTAATGGGGGGCACAAGATAGTAATGGGGGCCCCCAAGATAGTAATGGGGGGCACAAGATAGTAATGGGGGCCCTAAGATAGTAATGGGGGGCTCAAAACAGTAATCGGGCCCCCAAAATAGTAGTGGGGGTTTAAGACAGTAATGTGGGGCTCAAGATAGTAATGTGGGTTACTGAGCACAGTAATAGGCGAGCTGAGAACTGTAATGGGGGGCCCCCAAGACAATAATGGGGGGCTCAGGAAAGTTTAGAGAAGGGGCTCAGGACAGTAATGGGGAGGCCCAAGACAGTAATGGGGGGCTACGAACTAAGACTGGGATGCCATTAAATCATATGTGTGTAAGGGGAGGCGTCCCAATACTTTTGGTAATATAGTGTGTAATATATATATATCATATATATAGATATATATACTCTCCGGAGTTGGATGGGATTCCTGCGCGGATCTATAGTACAGTCGGGGGTCGGCAACTCACAGCATATACATGATGACGCCGACGCTCCAAATGTCGCACTGCTGGGTGTACTCGTGCCCCTCGATGATTTCTGGAGCTGCAAAGAAAAACACAAATATTAATTAAACACAAAACACGGGAAACGCATCGCAATCTGCTGATCGCCCCGATTTATTCCCCGATGGGGGGGAGGGGAGGGTAGGGGGGACAGATGTTTGTATGAATTATGTAGCGGCCCCTCCCCCGCTCAGCGCTCCCAGAAAATGATGACTGGATAAATATCCCGATGATCGGTGACTTTTTAATTGTTCGGAGTGACTGTGGGAACAGATTGGGTGGGGGCAGGGGGGGAAGGGGCCGCGGGCCGCGCTTGTTAAATCTTTGATGTTCTGGATGCTGATGCTGCAGGAGACGATCGGCGGGAGGATGAATGACACCGGAGGAGACCGGTATTTTCCCATTTTGTTATGCTCACACCCTTCTATGATACATTCCCCTTTGTTTATAAACATTGATCAGAAGGGAGATAGAGAGATACAAAGTAACATCTTTTTATTTTTTTAGGCGGGTGTGACATTTCTTTTTGTAGGCAGGGTGACATCTTTTTATTTTTGTAGGCGGGGTGACATCTTTTTATTTTTGTAGGCAGGGTGACATCTTTTTATTTTTGTAGGCGGGTGACATTTTTATTTTTGTAGGCGGGGTGACATCTTTTTATCTTTGTAGGCGGGGTGACATCTTAAGACATGACACGGCACTCAAGTAGTCAATAAAGTTATATCCTGGGAGTTCCCCTGACCCCGGGGGGCCCCCAATGCAGACTCACCCATGTATTTAGGAGTGCCACACGTGGCCTGCAACATGTTCTCGCTTCCAACTCCGCCCTTCTGTATCGCCAAGCCGAAATCCGTCACCTGCCAATAGAAACAGAAAACCAAAATGTATCCAGAACATCATTGGCCATCATTACCGCATTGCTCTGCGCAGCAACGATCCGCCTACTTTGTGACGTCACACTGGAGACCCGCTAATGGTCTCCAGCAATGATTGCAAATGTTCTAAAAAGCGGAAAGTTCCTAAATTTTTACCAAAATCTTAGTTCTCTGTAATCTACTGCAGCCAGAATCCAGAGAGCACCCCACATGGGCTGAAAACGTCCCACACTCAGCTCGAGTGCTTTCCTTATATACCACTTCCTCCCTGTCTGAATATAGATATCAGGTATTCCAACCAATAACTAGGCGATACTCGATTCGGTTGCTCAACATGAAACTCAGGTACACAGAGGTAACACTCAGGGACAATTTCCCCCCTCCCTTTGCATATCAGAGCGGAGTAGACTGTCCAATCAGCAGGGAGAGCTGTTGGAGAAATCCCCCCCCCCCCTTAACAGCTAATCTAAATACCATAATAATACACAAGGCACAATAGAAGGACACAATAGAACAATGGAACACAGCCACACATCTATTGAAGCAAGCCCAACACCCCAACCCAATGAGTATTGGGCAGTACTCGGTATTTCTGTTTTGCCCAACATGAACTGTTGATTGAAACTCAGGTACACAGAGGTAACACTTGGGGACAATCCCCCCTTTGTATTCAGAGCGGTGTAGACTGTCCAATCAGCAGGGAGAGCTGTTGGAAGAAATCCCCCTCCCTTCTCACAGCTTAATCTATATACACATCCCAGAATACCCAAGGCAGGCAGACACAGTAGAACAATGGAACACAGCCACACCCCAGGTGGAATGAGGACTAGGCAGTATTAGTTTTGGTTGCTCAACGTGAACTGTTTGTGGAAACTCAGGTACACAGAGGTAACACTCGGGGACAATTCCCCCCCCCCCTTTGCATTCAGGGCAGGGTACTGTCCAATCCCCGGAGCAGGGAGATCTGTTGGAGGAACCCCCCCCCCCCCCCTTTCTCAGCTAATCTACATACACATCCCATAATACCCAAGGCAGGCAGACACAATAGAACAATGGAACACAGCCACACCCCAATTGAGTAGTACTAGGCAGTATTCGCTTTGGTTGCTCAACGTGAACTATTTGTGGAAACTCGGGTACACAGAGGTAACACTCGGGGACAACCCCCCCCCCCCTGCATTCAAAGCGGGGTAGACTGTTCAATCAGCAGGGAGAGCTGTTGGAGGAACCCCCCCCCCCTTTCACAGCTAATCTACATACACATCCAATAATACCCAAGGCAGGCAGACACAGTAGAACAATGGAACACAGCCACACCCAATTGAGTACTAGGCAGTATTCGCTTTGGTTGCTCAACGTGAACTATTTGTGGAAACTCGGGTACACAGAGGTAACACTCGGGGACAACCCCCCCCCCCTGCATTCAAAGCGGGTAGACTGTTCACTCATCAGCAGGGAGAGCTGTTGGAGGAATCCCCTCTCCCCTCAGCTTAATCTACATACACATCCCAGAATACCCAAGGCAGAAAGACACAATAGAACAATGGAAAGACAACATAGCAGCCACACCCCACCCCAATGACCCAAAACAGGTGGATCTGCCGCTTGGAGCCTAGGCTGGGTAAACCTCTATGCCTCTCTTATGTATACAGAGCTGTCATTAGAAATCTTGGGGCCCCTGGTGAAGCTGCCTTCCTTATGTGGAGCACTGGAACAGGTAGCAGAGGAGTGCCACCAATTAGATGAGCTGAACGCTGAGGCCACTTACCTGACTGTCAAGACTGAGAGACCCTGCGGTCACCGGGGAGCGACAGCCACAGAAGGGGGGCAGGTGGAACCAGCCCTGACCTTGGTGGGCCGAAGACCCTTAACTGAGAAGACTGGGCCCCTGCTGGGACCGGGCCCCCTGCCAACCCAATGTCTGCACCCCCTATCAGCAGCCCAGCAATCTGATTCGAACTTCCAAGGCCGCCATGACTGACAGCTCTGAGGAACATCTAATCACCGACTCTTCCATACATCTGATTTCCTGTATGTCAGAGACAACAATGAGCCTGCCGGGGGCGTGTCTGAGAATTCCTTATTACCGCTACAAACTGGTGTTCCCAGATCACCAGACTTAAATAGAGAATAGGCATAGCAGACAGGTATCCTTGTGTCTCCCTGGAGGCCTTCCCTTTAAAATCTTACAAACAGGCGACGTGACTACTCCGCGTTGGGGCGGCGCAGCAGAGCGGAATTTACTGCTTAATGCATGACTTAATGTTCACCATCATCCCCTCGCCAGGCTGGTTCTCGTTACTCTTCACTAAAATGTTCTCCAGTTTGAGGTCTCTGTGGACGATATCTGTGAGGAGACACAAACACCGGGGGTTGGAATCTTCAGAATCATAGAACAAGATTTCAATGTGCCCCCCCCCCCCCCTCCATCCCCCACAATGGTCAGAACTAAAACCTACCATCTGATTGGACAATACAGACTAAAAAAGACACATTACATCTCTCAAATTCCCCCTTTATACTGCATGTCTGAAGCTCTCTCAGGCAGAATTCCTGACTCTGTTCCCGCCCATGAGGAGTTATGGGTGTTCCCACCCACTTTTGTGTTTCTCTGCCCCTGCAGAGTGTTCCTGTTCACCTTTGTGTGTTTCAGCTACCCCAGTTACATTCTTCATAATGTAAAATACATATAAAATTATGTAGAGATGGTGGGAACTCCTCATAATGGGCACAGCGGGTGTACAGACCCAGGAACTCAGCACAGGGATGGTGGGAACCCCTCATAATGGGCACAGCGGGTGTACAGACCCAGGAACTCAGTACAGGGATGGTGGGAACCCTTCATAATGGGCACAGCGGGGGGTACAGACCCGGGAACTCAGCACAGAGATGATGGGAACCCCTCATAATGGGCACAGCGGGTGTACAGACCCGGGAACTCAGCACAGGGATGGTGGGAACCCCTCATAATGGGCACAGTGGGGGGTACAGACCTGGGAACTCAGCACAGGGATGGTGGGAACCCCTCATAATGGGCACAGCAGGTGTACAGACCCAGGAACTCCACACAGAGATGGTGGGAACCCCTCATAATGGGCACAAGGGCACAAGGGGTGTACAGACCCGGGAACTCAGCACAGGGATGGTGGGAACCCCTCATAATGGGCATAGCGGGTGTACAGACCCGGGAAGTCAGCACAGGGATGGTGGGAACCCCTCATAATGGGCACAGTGGGTGTACAGACCCGGGAACTCAGCACAGGGATGGTGGGAACCCCTCATAATGGGCAAAAAAGTGTGAATTAAACTGTTTCAATTTTTAGGTTCTGTAATGAGAATTTCCACTTTTCTGTAATGTTTGACTGTGTCCAGCAGAGGGAGCAAGTGTGCAGCAGCACAAGGCACAATGCCGGTGATGATTATTACCTGTCTGTATATGAAGTATTGATGAGGAATTGCAGTTATTGGTGATCAGTAGATGCAGCTATCAATGTGCACTAAATAAAGGACACCTCCTATACATCACATATAGGAGATTACACATCTCTTAACTTCAAAAAATTGGGAAACAGGCCAATGAGACTCTTTAAGATACCACACTGGGGCCCCGGTGTCCTCAGCAGTGAATAGAGCCTGGGGGCCCCAGCGTCCTCAGCAGTGAATAGAGCCCGGGGGCCCCAGCAGTGAATAGAGCATGGGGTCCCAGCATCCTCTGCAGTAAATAGAGCCTGGGGCCCCAGTGTCCTCAGCACTGAATAGATCACGAGGCCCTAGTGTCCTCAGCAATTAATACAGCCTGGGCCCCCAGCAATGAATAGAGCCCAGGGCCCTGGTGTTCTCAGCAATGAATAGAGCCCGGGGACCCTGTGTCCTCAGCAGTGGATAGAGCCCGGGGTCCCAGTGTCCTCAGTAGTGAATAGAGCCCGGGGCTTCTGAGTCCTCAGCAATGAATAGAGCCGGGCCCGGGTGTCCTCAGCAGTGAATAGAGCATGGGGCCCCAGTGTCCTCAGCAGTGAATAGAGCCCGGGGCCCCCGTGTTAGGATTCTGTACAATATACAATATGATATGCACTTACCTTTCTTGTGCAGGTAGGTGATAGCGGAGGCCAGGCTGTGAATAATGTATCTGGTTTCCGTCTCTGAAAAGTTCTTTCTGCGTAGGAGGATCTTCTGCAGCTCCCCGCCCTCGCAGAGCTCCATCACCAGGTACATCCGCTGCAAGACAAACCATTAAACCTGAGATGGCGTGTCAGACTGGTGGATTCTGTAAATTGCGTTACCAAGTAATGAGGTTCCCTTCCCAACCCCCACTGGGATGAAGAAGAAGATTGGAAGAAGTAGTGAAGAGGCTGACCTTGGGGGTCTCGAAGACTTCCTCCAGGTGGATGATATGTTCATGATTGACTCTCTTCAAGATGGAGACTTCACGTTCCAGCAGCTTGACAGCGGAGCTCCCGGCCTAGAGAACCAAAATCATCAATATTGGTGGAGGACACATCCATCTACACTGAGGGAAGGAAGGGGATTGGTGGAGGACGCGTCTATCTACACAGAGGGAAGGAAGGGGATTGGTGGAGGACACGTCTATCTACACAGAGGGAAGGAAGGGGATTGGTGGAGGACACGTCTATCTACACAGAGGGAAGGAAGGGGATTGGTGGAGGACACGTCTATCTACACCAAGAGAAAGAAGGGGATTGGTGGAGGACACGTCTATCTACACAGAGAGAAGGAAGGGGATTGGTGGAGGACACATCTATCTACACTGAGAGAAGGAAGGGGATTGGTGGAGGACACGTCTATCTACACTGAGAGAAGGAACGGGATTGGTGGAGGACACGTCTATCTACACTGAGGGAAGGAAGAGGATTGGTGGGGGACACGTTTATCTACACCAAGAGAAGGAAGGGAATTGGTGGAGGACATGTCTATCTACACTGAGAGAAGGAAGGGGATTGGTGGAGGACATGTCTATCTACACAGAGAGAAGGAAGGGGATTGGTGGAGGACACGTCTATCTACACAGAGCGAAGGAAGGGGATTGGTGGAGGACACGTCTATCTACACTCACTGAGGGGAGGAAGAGGATTGGTGGGGGACACGTCTATCTACACCAAGAGAAGGAAGGGAATTGGTGGAGGACACGTCTATCTACACTGAGAGAAGGAAGGGGATTGTTGGAGGACACATCTATCTACACTGAGAGAAGGAAGGGGATTGGTGGAGGACACGTCTATCTACAATGAGAGAAGGAAGGGGATTGTTGGAGGACACATCTATCTACACTGAGAGAAGGAAGGGGGATTGGTTGGAGGACACATCTATCTACACTGAGAGAAGGAAGGGGATTGGTTGGAGGACACATCTATCTACACTGAGAGAAGGAAGGGGATTGGTGGAGGACACGTCTATCTACACTGAGAGAAGGAAGGGGATTGGTGGAAGACATGTCTATCTACACTGAGGGAAGGAAGGGGATTGGTGGGGGACACATCTATCTACACTGAGAGAAGGAAGGGGATTGGTGGAAGACATGTCTATCTACACTGAGGGAAGGAAGGGGATTGGTGGGGACACATCTATCTACACTGAGAGAAGGAAGGGGATTGGTGGAAGACATGTCTATCTACACTGAGGGAAGGAAGGGGATTGGTGGGGGACACGTCTATCTACACCAAGAGAAGGAAGGGAATTAGTGGAGGACACATCTATTTACACTGAGAGAAGGAAGGGAATTAGTGGAGGACACATCTATTTACACTGAGAGAAGGAAGGGGATTGGTGGAGGAAGGAGATTGGTTAGAGGAGGGGGAACGTCTACCCACTCTGATTTCAGTCTCACCTTTTCACGGTTGACTTTCTTAATGGCCCACTTCTTCCCACTTTCATTGTGTGTGGCTTCAATTACAACGCCAAAACCCCCCGCTCCCAGCATCTTCCCAAAGGTGTAAATTTGCTGAAATAATACAAATAATATAATTGAAGATAAATAATAAGGAGAGAGAAGAGAGTGGGAGGAAAGAGAGAGAGGTATTAGTTTCAAAAATCGGATGATGATGAAGCGGATGTACAGTAATACCTCCTATCGCGGGTAACACGTTTAACAAGCGTTTTCGCAATACAGTGGAACCTCTGATTACGAGGATAATCTATTCCAGGAGAATGCTCGTAATTCAAAGCACTCACATATCAAAGCGAGTTCCCTTATCGAAGTCAATGGAATCGAAAAATAATTCGCTCCACATTGACTTCAATGGCATGCAATACCACATGTGGCCAGAGGCAGGGGGCGCCGGAGAGCCTCGGAAACGGCCAGAAAGTCCCAAGGACAGTTCGGCTGACCTCGGCAAACCTCAGAATGACTCCGTTCACGAGCCTTTCCAAGGTTTGCCGAGGTCAGCCAAGCTGTACCGTATTTGGCCAGAGGTGGTGGAAGGGGCGCCAAGGACATTCGGAGTGGTTTCCGGAGGTGTCTTTGGCGCCCCTTCCACCTCTGACCACATACGGTTCTGCATATCATAGAAATCACTGTGGAATGAATTATCTGAGTTTCTATTGACTTCTATGGGGAAACTAGCTTTGATACACAAGTGCTTTGGATTGCAAGCATTCTCCTGGAACTAATTAACTGAGTTTCCATTGAATCCTCTGGTGAAAGTCGCTTTGATACGCAAGTGCTTTGAATTACAAGCATCCTTCTGGAACAAATAATTTGAGTTTCCATTGACTCCTATTGGGAAACTTGCTTTGATACACAATTGCTTTGGATTACAAGCATTCTTCTGGAACAAATTATCTGAGTTTTCATTGACTTATATAGGGAACTCGCTTTGATATACAAGTGATTTGGATTGCAAGCATTCTTCTGGAACAAATTATCTGAGTTTTCATTGACTTCTATGGGGAAACTCGCTTTGATATACAAGATGCTTTGGATTGCAAGCTTTCTTCTGGAACAAATTATCTGAGTTTCCATTGACTCCTATGGGGGAAACTCGCTTTGATATACAAGTGCTTTGGATTGCAAGCATTCTTCTGGAACAAATTATCTGAGTTTCCATTGACACATATGGGGAGACTCGATTTGAGTGTTTCCGAACCTCTCCAAGTGTTTCTGAGTGCATCCGAGTACCCGGCGCCCTCTGCCCCCCACCACCTTTGGCTACATGTGGTACTGCATATCATAGAAGTCCACTGTGGAACGGATTATCTGAGTCTCCATTGACAACTATGGGGAAACTCGTTTTGATATACAAGTGCTTTGAATTACAAGCATTCTTCTGGAACAAATTCTCTAAAGTTTTCATTGACTTCTATGGGGAAACTTGCTTTGATATACAAGTGGTTTGGGTTACAAGCATTCTGGAATGCATTATGCTCATAATCCAAGGTTCCACTGTAAATGGATCATCTATTCACATTAGTTTTTCCGTAGAGATGCACTGATGTCTGATTTTCATGGATAGATGACAACCCGGACAGACTGACAACCTATGTGACGATCCGGAGGCTTCGGCACCTGCAATCAGGACTAATAACAGGCTGGAATGACAATTACAGGCGTCCGGGACGGAGGTGAGGAATTTCCATTGTGTGTAACACGCGGCCTCGTTCCTCGTTGTGCGACATTGTCAGCGAGCGTCTTGTGTTACCGCGACAACGGCCCTGACTGGGGGTGACAGGGAGGTGACAATACAATGGCCGGCACAGGGACTGAAGGCCAACATGTTATTAAAGATCTGGGAAAAGTCAAGGTGAGACGTTCGAAGACAAGCCAATCACTTATTACCACCCGGCTGCAAGATAGCAGTAGCTGTTGTCAAAAATACAGGCCGTCTGGCACATTGTTTATAAACATTGATCAGACGGGGGATAGAGAGATGCAAAGTAACATTGTTTATAAACATTGATCAGACGGGAGATAGAGAGATACAAAGTAACATTGTTTATAAACATTGATCAGACGGGGGATAGAGAGATACAAAGTAACATTGTTTATAAACATTGATCAGACGGGGGATAGAGAGATACAAAGTAACATTGTTTAAAAACATTGATCAGACAGGAGATAGAGAGATACAAGTAACAATCACCAAATATGGATATGTCTATATTCTGTCAATGATGTCACACAGAAGACCCCGCCCTTTTGTTTACTAGATATCATTTGGTGTGAGTGAAGGGATTGGATGTGTCGGTGAGCATCGGGTTTTCTTTTTGAGGGTCGGCATCGTTTGTTTTGTTTCTGGTGGACGATATGATTGACGGCGAGTTTTCATTGTGGGAGTTTTTATCCCTCTTTTTTAATAAAGGAATTGTCAAAAATGTTGTCTGTTTTTTTTTTTTTTATGGTTTACATTTTGTATGAAGAGAGTAGAAGTACTACCTACCCCCTTACTCATTCACATGGGGGGAGGGGTAACATGTGGGGGTCCTCTTGGTTTAAGGGGGCTTCCAGATTCTGATAAGCCCCCCCCCCACCCACAGACCTGGTCGGTGGTTGTGGGGATGAGGCCCATGTTCCCATCAGCATGGGGGCATCCTCCCCATGTTGAGGGCATGTGGACTGGTACTGTTCAGGAGGGGGGGTGCTCTCTCGTCCCCCCCCCCTCTTTTTCTGCGGCCTGCCAGGTTGCGTGCTCCCGAAAAAACAGAAGTTTTTAAAACTTTTTTTGCAGGACCCGGTCCCCAAACACTCACCCTGGGGCAGGACCTGGGTCCCGAAACACTCCCCTGGGGCAGGACCTGGGTCCCGAAACACTCCCCTGGGGCAGGACCCAGTTCCCCAAACACTCCCCTGGGGCAGGACCTGGGTCCCCAAACACTCCCCTGGGGCAGGACCCAGTTCCCCAAACACTCCCCTGGGGCAGGACCCGGGTCCCAAAACACCCCCTGGGGCAGGACCCGGGTCCCCAAACACTCCCCTGGGGCAGGACCCAGTTCCCGAAACACTCCCCTGGGGCAGGACCCGGGTCCACAAACACTCCCCTGGGGCAGGACCCAGTTCCCCAAACACTCTCCCCTGGGGCAGGACCCGGGTCCCCAAACACTCCCCTGGGGCAGGACCCAGTTCCCGAAACACTCCCCTGGGGCAGGACCCGGGTCCCCAAACACTCCCCTGGGGCAGGACCCAGTTCCCAAACACTCCCTGGGGCAGGACCCGGGTCCCAAAAACTCCCCTGGGGCAGGACCCGGGTCCCCAAACACTCACCCTGGGGCAGGACCTGGGTCCCGAAACACTCCCCTGGGGCAGGACTCGGGTCCCAAAACATCCCCTGGGGCAGGACCCAGTTCCCCAAACACTCCCCTGGGGCAGGACCTGGGTCCCGAAACACTCTCCTGGGGCAGGACCCGGGTCCCCAAACACTCCCCTGGGGCAGGACCCAGTTCCCCAAACACTCCCCTGGGGCAGGACCCGGGTCCCCAAACACTCCCCTGGGCAGGACCCGGGTCCCCAAACACTCCCCTGGGGCAGGACCCGGGTCCCCAAACACTCACCCTGGGGCAGGACCTGGGTCCCGAAACACTCCCCTGGGGCAGGACTCGGGTCCCCAAACACTCCCTTGGGGCAGGACCCGGGTCCCCAGACCCTTTTTAGGAAAATAACTTGCATATTAACCTTAGCACTTTGGAATTCTCCCATAGACTTGTAAAGGGTGTTTCGTGGCTTTTCGAATTTGCCGCGAACACCCCAAATTGTTCGCTATTCGGCGAACAGCCAATGTTCGACCCGAACATAAAGCTCCTCCCTAGTAATGATCAGATCCTGGAAAGGGGGACATGTGTATTGGATAGGGCAGGTCGGAGGAGCTCCATGAGTTGGAGGAGCTCTGCAAGTTGGAGGAGCTTCACGGGTTGGAGGAGCTCTGCAGGTTGGAAGAGCTCCGCAGGTCGGAGGAGCTCCATGAGTTGGAGGAGCTCTGCAAGTTGGAGGAGCTTCAAGGGTTGGAGGAGCTCTGCAGGTTGGAATTATGTCAAGGTTTAGACAAGTCATCAGATGGTCCTACCTGGATTGCAGCTTCATCCTCCATGCGCGTCGTGTGCGGGACTTTGTTCTCGGCGCTGTTGCTTGCTGCGCGACCACTGCGACGCCATCTTCCGACTCGCATCACTACTCTCCGGACTCAGCATCTGAAAACATAAAGAGCGACTCATAGCAACTTTCCACAGACTGAGAAATGAGATGTGTGAAAGAAAAATGCAGATTGTTGGCAACATTTATAAACAAGAGGACCTGTCATGTCACTGTTACAGTACATGTTGTTGGTGACTTGCATTTAAAAAGTTCCAGAGCCGTCCTTCTCATCCTGGAATCGCTGTGTTGAGCTGAACCCGCAACACACAAGTAGTCAAAAGCACAGACTTTCCCTGGCTGCATGCTTCCTACATGCTATATGCTTCCCAGAAATAACTGTCTCATTAGGCAGTAAAGTGAGATCAGAATGACAGCCCGGAACTTACACCTTTAAAAAAAAAGTCATCAGCGATTTCTCCTGTATTTTTATTTTTTACAGATTACTGAGGGGACCATGAATGCAACATGTACTGTGACATACTGAAGCAGAGCATGATCCCCTACCTTCAGAGACTGGACCGCAGGGTAGTATTCCAACATGATAACCACCCCAAACACACCTCCAAGACCACCACTGCCTTGCTAAAGAAGCTGAGGGTAAAGGGATGGACGGGCGCCAAGCATGTCTCCAGACCTGAACCCTATTGATCATCTGTGGGGGATCCTCAAACGGAAGGTGGATGTCATTCATGGGGAAGGGGAAGAGGACTCTAGTGACAACCTGTGAAGCTCTGGTGACCTCCATGCCAAAGAGGGTAAAAAAAATAATGGCAGCCACACAAAATATTGACACTTTGTGTCCAATTTGGAGATTTTCACTTAGGGGTGTCCTGACTTTTGTTGCCAGCAGTTTAGACATTATTGGCTGTGTGTTGAGTTATTTGTTATACAAGCTGTACACTCACTACACAACATTGGAGATAGATACTATGGCCCGGATTCACATACATCGGCACATATATATGCCGCCGTAGAGTATGTATTTTACGCTACGCCGGCGCAGCGCGGAGAGGGAAGTATGGAATTCACAAAACAAATGTTCCCAACTCTGCGCCGGCGTAGCGTATATATTCCTAGGCATAAGCCGGCGTAAGTGGAAGTGGGTGTGATACATTTAAATGAAGCGTGCAAATGATGTGCTGCGCTTCAGACAAGTACTTAGAACGGACTGCGCATGCGTCGTATCTTGGACGCATCCCAGTACGCATGCTCACAATCACGTCGATATCACTGCCTATGACATGAACGTAACCTACGCCCAGCCCTATTTACGTACAACGTAAACGGCGTAAAATTTAACGCTGCGCTCGTTCCCTGTGGTCCATACCTTTGCATGGGTTGCGCCTCCAATATGGGGGAATGACGTTACAACGGGACGTAACCCTTACGCAAATCGCTTAAAACATGCACCGGGCGCAAGTACGTTCCTGAATCGGCGTATCTCCCTAATTTGCATCAAAAATCAGGATGGAAGTACCAAATGCGTCCATCGTAACTATGCGCCAATTATTACGCCGGCGTAGGCAAGTTACGTCGGTTCAGATGAAGTCAGTTTTTAGGCGTATCTTGTTTGGGGGTTCAGCCAATATTTGTACTTAACGGCATATCTCGAGATACGTCGGCGTAAGTGCTTTGTGAATCCGGCCCGTAATGTCATTTCTTCAGTGTTGTCACATGAAAAGATTTACACAAATGTGACTGAGGGGTCTCTCTCTCTCTCTCTCTCTCTCTCTCTCTCTCTCTCTCTCTCTCTCTCTCTCTCTCTCTCTCTCTCTCTATATATATATATATATATATATATACACATACACACACGCAGTACATACACACACACATATATATGTGTTAATACAATATATAGGGTGCACACACTTTTGCTCCTGGCGGTCTGATAATTTTACAAAGAAGAAAAGAATCTGCAACTTCTCCAAGTTTTCCACAAGGGGGCGGCAGCGCTCCGCCGAGTCCCCAAAGAAATCCCATCAAGCGGATCGTCAAATAAGAAGGACAATGGGGATTAATTAGATGGACTTGTGATAAAGGTCGTCCAATATTAGCGGAAGATGAAATGTCTGTCGGCTACAAAACAGGACAAATCTTCTTTTCTCGTCTTCTTTGCCGAAAATGTAAAACAATTTATTCATTAAAAACTTTGACTCTGACAAATTGTTCCATTTTTCTGATTTGCCTTTTTCTTCACTGAAGACAGAAAAACAGATTTCTCCGGGGGAGGGGGGGTGAGATCTTTATGTGTGAGGATTCCTCCACCTAAAATATACAGATCAGTGTGAGAGGGAACATCAAAGGGACCCCAAATTTAACCCCTTCCCGACCGACTGCCGAATGGCACAACAGTCCTATGGCACAGCTGTGCAAATAGGTGAATATATACGTCCCCTTTAATCTCACACGCACAAGGCAACGGCGCACTCGTGACCCAGTCGTGAACTCCGTGACCGTGCCTGCAGGACACGTGGACTCGATGTCCGCCCGTGTCCTGCAATTGGGAGGACAGTCAAATGGGCGTATATGTCCACTTTAATTTGCCGTTGTGTGGTGGCGGCGCACTCGTGATCCTGTCGTGAACTCTGTGCTTATGGGACCTGTGGACTCGATGTCCGCCGGTTGTCCCGCGATCGGGTCACGGAGCTGAAGAACGGGAGAGGTCAGTGTAATCACATCTCCCGTTCTTCCTAGTGACAGGTCACTGATCGTCTGTTCCCTCTCATCGGGAGCAGCCAAGCCACGCCCCCTAACAGTTAGAATCACTCTCTAGGACACACTTAACCCCTTGAGCGCCCCCTGCAGGTTAACCCCTTCACTGCCAGTGTCATTTTTACAGTAATCAGTGCATTTTTATAGCTCTGATCGCTGTATAAATGTGAATGGTCCCAAAATGGTGTCAAAAGTGTCTGATGTGTCCGCCATAATGTCGCAATCAGGATAAAAAATCGCTGATCGCTGCCATTACTAGTAAAAAAACAAAATTATTAATAAAAATGCCATAAAACTATCCCCTATTTGGTAAACGTTATAACTTTTGCGCAAACCAATACAAAAAGTGGGATTTTTAAACGTGTAAAGGTCCGGGTTCTAAGTGGTTAAAGCGACGCAGTGCTGAATCGCAAAAGTGGCCTGGTCTTTGGCCAGCCAAATGCTCCGGGGCTGAAGTGGTTAAGCTGAAAAGAAGAGGATCCCCTCCTTCTAATGAAGGCTGCTATCACCCAACACGGGGGAGGGGACACCACAATATATATATATATATATATATATATAATTAAAGCTGCACGATTAATCGCGAAGAATCGAAATCGCAATCTTTTTTTTCCTTCCTGATCTTAAAAACAGCATTTCACGATCTTTTTCTAACAAGTGCAGAGATTTCTCACAGCTGGATAAATAAAATCCAGCAAGCTGCCAAGTTTTATCACAACATGCGAATAAGTAGAAAGAAAGTATCTTTTTGTTCTTTTATCAAAGGAAAGAACTTGGCATGTAGATGACGGAAGTTTAACCATTTAAAGACCAAACCTTTTCTGACATTTGTTGCTTAGAAGTAAAAAAATCATTATTTTTCTGCTAGAAAATTATTTGGAACACCCAAACATGATTTTTTTTTTCTAGCAGAGACCCTAGAGAATTAAATGGTGGTTGTTGCAATATTTTATGTCATACAGTATTTGCGCAGCGGTTTTTCAAACACAATTTTTTTTTAGAAAAATACACTTTAATGAATAAAAATAAAAAAACATCAAAGTTAGCCCTTTTTTTGTATAATGTGAAAAAAGATGTTACACAGCAAAATCGTGATCTTTATTCTAAGCAAAAAAAAATTGCGATTCTCATTTTACGTAGAATCGTGCAGCTACAATTACCAAGGGCAGAGGGCGTAAGTGATGATCAGCAATGAGCTCAATTGAAAGAACAAATTTCCAGCATCCTTTTAGATGAGGATTTTTTATTATTTATATATATTTTATTATTATTATTATTAATATATATATTTATTAATAATAATAAAATCTATACAATAATAATAAAAAATATATATAATAATAATAAAAAATCTCTAACTATAATAATAAAAAAAAATTATATATAATTATTATATATAATTGTGTATTATTATTATAGATCTTTTATTATTATTCATATTATTAAAAATTATAACAGTTATTCAATTTAATATATAAATACGGATGACTTTTATGTTCACCCAGTAAAATAAATGTTCTCCAAATTATACTGACAGACGCGTTTCGTCCCATCACATCCCACAACCAGACCCGGGACTGACAGACTGACAACCAGAACACACAATTATAAAACATATCGCATACAATAATACAAAATTCCACAATCGCATTGGTATAGATTTATTCTTTTCTGATAAAGTAATTATTTTTGTGGGCAGACCGTGGATCACATTCTCCTCTGGTATATTCTGTATAAAGTACCTTTTTGTTCAGTGGGAACACAGCAGTAAGAGGTACGCAATTTCGGCACCTCCAGCACTGTATATTTGTACAGGTGACATTTTATTGATACTGGCTGATAAGGATCTATTGTCACTGGGAGGGGTTCTATTGTTGGTGATTAGGGGATTTAGAGATTAGGGGTATTAATTGTTGCTAGAGGAGATCTATTGTATCAGGTAAGGGATCTAGTGTTGCAGTGTTTTTTTTCTGAGGGGGGGGGATCTACTGTTGCTGAGTCTTATTTTGCTGAGGGGTGGTCTTATGTCGCTGGCTAGGGGATTTATTGTTGCTGGTGGGGAATTTATTGTTGCTTGGGCAGAATCTACAGTTATAGAATTGGGGGGTTCTACTTATGCTGGGGAGAGCCATTGTTGATGGTGGGGGGGGGTCTATAAATTGATGCTGGAGGGGGAGGGGTATTTTATTTTCATGGCATTGAGAGAGGAACTACAAGTCACTCACAATGATAAGATAAGGGAACCAAAAACGTATTCTGAAAAACAAAGCCCTTCCACTGACATGTTTCAGACCCCGGGGCGCCTTCATCAGAGGAGTTCACAAAGTTGTATCTGCACTTTAAAATCTTCTCTTTTACCTGAATTGGAGTTTTTTTTTTTAATTGCAGACGTTCTACAAACTCCTTCATAGGATGAAAGGCAGATGAGGAACACGAGCGACGTATGACTCAACGCACAAACATGTTTACCAACAAATCCGACGTTACATAACCCGCCCATAATAAACACAAGCAGAGCTTGTCTGTAGGATTGTCTGTAATCCCAAAAAACAAGACCTGGGATCAGAGAGAATGGGAATCGGCACAATGAGCGGCATTAGGAGATCAGAAAAGGATACACAACGCCGGGTCAACGGGTCACAATGTCTACACCGTGCGCTCCCGATCACCCGGGGGGAGGGGGAAATGATCTTCAAGAAACAAGAAACAATGCAGCAACGAGGGGACATATCGGGTCCCAGACTCTACTAGGACAAGGTCTGTGGCCAAGTGGCAGAAGCTGTGTAAATCTGAGGACTGGATGGACAGTCAAAAACTCTGTGACCGGTCAGCCTGTGGTGGTTACGGGCCTCGTTGTGTCTGGTCAGGTGTGGTGGTACGGGTCGGTGCCAGGTCAGGTGTGATGGTACGGGTCGGTTGCCAGGTCTGGTGTGGCGGTACGGGTCGGTGCCAGGTCAGGTGTGGCGGTACGGCTCCGGTGCCAGGTCAGGTGTGGTGGTACGTGTCGGTAGTCGGTTCAGGTGTTGGTGGTACGGCTCGGGTGTTAGTCAGGTGTGGTGGTACGGCTCGGTGTCAAGGTCAGGTGTGGTGGTACGGGCTCGGTGTCAGGTCAGGTGTGGTGGTACGGGCTCTGTGTTAGGTGTGGTGGTACGGGTCGGGTTGGTGTCAGGCTCAGGTGTGGTGGTACGGGTCGGTGGCCAGGTAACGGTGTGGTGGTAGGGTCGGTGCCAGGTTCAAGTGTGGTCGGTAAGGGTCTGGGGCCAGGTCAGGGTGGTGGTTCGGGTCGGTGCCTGGTCAGGTGTGGTGGTAGGGTCGGTGCCAGGTCAGGTGTGGCGGTACGGGTCGGTGCCAGGTCAGGTGTGGTGGTACGGCTCTGTGTCAGGTGTGGTGGTACGGGTCGGTGTCAGGTCAGGTGTGGTGGTACGGGTCGGTGCCAGGTCAAGTGTGGTGGTACGGGTCGGTGCCAGGTCAGGTGTGGTGGTACGGGTCGGTGCCAGGTCAGGTGTGGTGGTACGGGTCGGTGTCAGGTCAGGTGTGGTGGTACGGGTCGGTGCCAGGTCAAGTGTGGTGGTTCGGGTCGGTGCCAGGTCAGGTGTGGTGGTACGGGTCGGTGCCAGGTCAGGTGTGGTGGTACGGGTCGGTGCCAGGTCAGGTGTGGTGGTACGGCTCGGTGTCAGGTGTGGTGGTACGGCTCGGTGTCAGGTGTGGTGGTACGGCTCGGTGTCAGGTGTGGTGGTACGGCTCGGTGTCAGGTCAGGTGTGGTGGTAAGGCTCTGTGTCAGGTGTGGTGGTACGGCTCGGTGTCAGGTCAGGTGTGGTGGTAAGGCTCTGTGTCAGGTGTGGTGGTACGGCTCGGTGTCAGGTCAGGTGTGGTGGGTAAGGCTCTGTGTCAGGTGTGGTGGTACGGCTCGGTGTCAGGTGTGGTGGTACGGCTCGGTGTCAGGTGTGGTGGTACGGCTCGGTGTCAGGTGTGGTGGTACGGCTCGGTGTCAGGTGTGGTGGTACGGCTCGGTGTCAGGTGTGGTGGTACGGCTCGGTGTCAGGTGTGGTGGTACGGCTCGGTGTCAGGTCAGGTGTGGTGGTAAGGCTCTGTGTCAGGTGTGGTGGTAAGGCTCGGTGTCAGGTGTGGTGGTACGGCTCGATGTCAGGGGTGGTGGTACGGCTCGGTGTCAGGTCAGGGGTGGTGGTATGGGTCAGGTCCGGTGCGGTGGTACAGGTCGGTATCAGGTCAGGTGTGGTGGTTAGGGTCAGGTCCGGTGCGGTGGTACAGGTCGGTATCAGGTCAGGTGTGGTGGTTAGGGTCGGTGTCAGGTCAGGGGTGGTGGTACGGGTCAGTGTCAGGTCAGGGGTGGGGGTACGGGTCGGTGTCAGGTCAGGGATGGTGGTACGGGTCAGTGTCAGGTCAGGTGTGGGGGGTACGGGTCGTGTCAGGTCAGGGGTGGTGGTTAGGGTCGGTGTCAGGTCAGGGGTGGTGGTACGGGTCGGTGTCAGGTCCGGTGCGGTGGTACGGGTCGGTATCAGGTCAGGTGTGGTGGTACGGCTCTGTGTCAGGTCAGGGGTGGTGGTACGGGTCGGTGTCAGGTCCGGTGTGGTGGTTAGGGTCGGTGTCAGGTCAGGGGTGGTGGTACGGGTCAGTGTCAGGTCAGGTGTGGGGGTACGGGTCGGTGTCAGGTCAGGTGTGGGGGTACGGCTCGGTGTCAGGTCAGGGGTGGGGGTACGGGTCGGTGTCAGGTCAGGGGTGATGGTACGGGTCGATGTCAGGTCAGGGGTGGTGGTACGGGTCGATGGCAGGTCAGGTGTGGTGGTACGGGTTGGTGTCAGGTCAGGTGTGGGGGTACGGGTCGGTGTCAGGTCCGGTGCGGTGGTTAGGGTCGGTGTCAGGTCAGGGGTGGTGGTACGGGTCGGTGTCAGGTCCGGTGCGGTGGTACGGGTCGGTGTCAGGTCAGGTGTGGTGGTTAGGGTCGGTGTCAGGTCAGGGGTGGTGGTACGGGTCGGTGTCAGGTCCGGTGCGGTGGTACAGGTCGGTATCAGGTCAGGTGTGGTGGTTAGGGTCGGTGTCAGGTGTGGTGGTACGGGTTGGTGTCAGGTCAGGTGTGGGGGTACGGGTCGGTGTCAGGTCCGGTGCGGTGGTTAGGGTCGGTGTCAGGTCAGGGTGATGGTACGGGTCGATGTCAGGTCAGGGGTGGTGGTACGGGTCGATGGCAGGTCAGGTGTGGTGGTACAGGTTGGTGTCAGGTCAGGTGTGGGGGTACGGGTCGGTGTCAGGTCGGGTGCGGTGGTTAGGGTCGGTGTCAGGTCAGGGGTGGTGGTACGGGTCGGTGTCAGGTCAGGGTGGTGGTACGGGTCGGTGCCAGGTCAGGTGTGGTGGTACGGGTCGGTGCCAGGTCAGGTGGTGTGGTGGTCGGGTCGGTGCCAGGTCAGGTGTGGCGGTACGGGTCGGTGCCAGGTCAGGTGTGGTGGTACGGTCTGTGTCAGGTGTGGTGGTACGGGTCGGTGTCAGGTGTGGTGGTACGGGTCGGTGTCAGGTCAGGTGTGGTGGTACGGGTCGGTGCCAGGTCAAGTGTGGTGGTACGGGTCGGTGCCAGGTCAGGTGTGGTGGTACGGGTCGGTGCCAGGTCAGGTGTGGTGGTACGGGTCGGTGTCAGGTCAGGTGTGGTGGTACGGGTCGGTGCCAGGTCAAGTGTGGTGGTTCGGGTCGGTGCCAGGTCAGGTGTGGTGGTACGGGTCGGTGCCAGGTCAGGTGTGGTGGTACGGGTCGGTGCCAGGTCAGGTGTGGTGGTACGGCTCGGTGTCAGGTGTGGTGGTACGGCTCGGTGTCAGGTGTGGTGGTACGGCTCGGTGTCAGGTGTGGTGGTACGGCTCGGTGTCAGGTCAGGTGTGGTGGTAAGGCTCTGTGTCAGGTGTGGTGGTACGGCTCGGTGTCAGGTCAGGTGTGGTGGTAAGGCTCTGTGTCAGGTGTGGTGGTACGGCTCGGTGTCAGGTCAGGTGTGGTGGTAAGGCTCTGTGTCAGGTGTGGTGGTACGGCTCGGTGTCAGGTGTGGTGGTACGGCTCGGTGTCAGGTGTGGTGGTACGGCTCGGTGTCAGGTGTGGTGGTACGGCTCGGTGTCAGGTGTGGTGGTACGGCTCGGTGTCAGGTCAGGTGTGGTGGTAAGGCTCTGTGTCAGGTGTGGTGGTAAGGCTCGGTGTCAGGTGTGGTGGTACGGCTCGATGTCAGGGGTGGTGGTACGGCTCGGTGTCAGGTCAGGGGTGGTGGTATGGGTCAGGTCCGGTGCGGTGGTACAGGTCGGTATCAGGTCAGGTGTGGTGGTTAGGGTCAGGTCCGGTGCGGTGGTACAGGTCGGTATCAGGTCAGGTGTGGTGGTTAGGGTCGGTGTCAGGTCAGGGGTGGTGGTACGGGTCAGTGTCAGGTCAGGGGTGGGGGTACGGGTCGGTGTCAGGTCAGGGATGGTGGTACGGGTCAGTGTCAGGTCAGGTGTGGGGGTACGGGTCGTGTCAGGTCAGGGGTGGTGGTTAGGGTCGGTGTCAGGTCAGGGGTGGTGGTACGGGTCGGTGTCAGGTCCGGTGCGGTGGTACGGGTCGGTATCAGGTCAGGTGTGGTGGTACGGCTCTGTGTCAGGTCAGGGGTGGTGGTACGGCTCGGTGTCAGGTCAGGGGTGGTGGTACGGGTCGGTGTCAGGTCCGGGTGTGGTGGTTAGGGTCGGTGTCAGGTCAGGGGTGGTGGTACGGGTCAGTGTCAGGTCAGGTGTGGGGGTACGGGTCGGTGTCAGGTCAGGTGTGGGGGTACGGCTCGGTGTCAGGTCAGGGGTGGGGGTACGGCTCGGTGTCAGGTCAGGGGTGATGGTACGGGTCGATGTCAGGTCAGGGGTGGTCGGTACGGGTCAGTGTCCAGGTGTGTGGTGCGGCGCCACACCGTTCGGTCGTACGTGTCGGTGGTTCAGGGCGTGCGTTAGGGTCGGTGTCAGGTCAGGGGGTGGTGTACGGGTCGGTGTCAGGTCAGGGTGGTGGTACGGGTCGGTGTCAGGTCCGGTGCGTGGTACGGGTCGGTGTCAGGTCAGGTGTGGTGGTTAGGGTCGGTGTCAGTCAGGGGTGGTGGTACGGGTCGGTGTCAGGTCAGGTGTGGGGGTACGGGTCGGTGTTCAGGTCCGGTGCGGTGGTACAGGTCGGTATCAGGTCAGGTGTGGTGGTACGGTCGGTGTCAGGTCAGGGTTGGTGGTACGGGTGCGGTGTCAGGTCAGGTGCGGTGGTACAGGTCGGTATCAGGTCAGGTGTGGTGGTTAGGTCGGTGTCAGGTCAGGTGTGGTGGACAGCAAGGTGTCAGGTGTGGGTGGTACTCTCGGTGTCAGGTCAGGGGTGGGTGGTACGGGTCGGTGTCAGGTCCGGTGCGGTGGTACACGGGTCGGTATCAGGTCAGGTGTGGTGGTTAGGGTCGGTGTCAGGTCAGGGTGGTGGTACTGGTCAGTGTCAGGTCAGGTGTGGGGGTACGGGTTTGTGTCAGGTCAGGTGTGGGGGTTTACGGTCTGTCAGGTCAGGGGTGGTGGTACGGGTCGGTGTCAGGTCCGGTGCGGTGGTACAGGGTCGGTATCAGGTCAGGTGTGTGTGGTACGGGTTGGTGTCAGGTCAGGGTGGTGGTACGAGGTCAGTGTCAGTCAGGTGCGGTGGTACAGGTCGGTATCAGGTCAGGTGTGGTGGTAAGGTCGTATCAGGTCAGGTGTGGTGGTTAGGGTCAGTGTCAGGTCCGTGCGGTGGTACAGGTCGGTATCAGGTCAGGTGTGGTGGTTAGGGTCAGTGTCAGGTCAGGGGTAGTGGTACGGGTCGGTATCAGGTCAGGGGTGGTGGTACAAGTCAGTGTCAGGTCAGGTGTGGTGGTACGAGTTTGGTGTCAGGTCAGGGGTGGTGGTAGGGTCAGTGTCAGGTCAGGGGTGGTGGTACGGGTCGGTGTCATCTCAGGTGTCCGCCCATCTCAGCGTTCCTCTCCGTGTTTGCGTTGCCATACATCGTTATTTAATCACACGGATATTTTCCCCCGAATGACGTCAGAGAGAATATCAGACAAAACAAGCCCCGCCCCCCCACCTGTGCTAATATTTGTAGACGTGACAATACAATATCCGCAGAGCCCAGTAGACAGATGCGTCTGATATATGGGGCCCCTCACTGAACCTTCGCCGAGTTCACAGACTGCGCCGTCTAATCTCTACTACATAAACATTCACACTTCACATGCTTGCTGTCCCATATTTCATGTGCAAATAGGACTCTCCTTCTAGTACTGATCTATGGCAGAGAGTGTGAAAAACAACTAAAAGAGTAAAAAATAATAAAGTATACAAACACTATATAGCAGTGATGGCGAACCTTGGCACCCCAGATGTTTTGGAACTACATTTCCCATGATGCTCAGTTACACTGCAAAGTACATGAGCATCATGGAAAATGTAGTTCCAAAAACATCTGGGGTGCCAAGGTTCGCCATCACTGCTATATAGCATAGAAAATAAGCAACTCAATGCATTTAGGGATCTAGACGCGGGGAAGGCGACTTGCTGAAGTTCAAACAGAGCATCAGAATGGGCAAGAAAGGGGATCTGACTTTGAACGTGGATTGGTTGTTGGTGGCAGATGGGCTGGTCTGAGTGTTTCCTGGGACTTTCACACACAAACCATCTCTCGGGATTACAGAGAATGGTGGGGGAGAAAGAGAAAATATTCCAGTGAGCGGCAGTTGTGTGGAGAGAAAATGCCTTGTTGAGGTCAGAGGAGAATGGGGCAGATGATAGAAAGACAACAGTAACTCAAATAACCCCTCGTTATACCCAAGGTATGCAGAATACCATCTCTGAACGCACAACACATCCAACCTTGAAGCAGATGGGCTACAGCAGCAGAAGACCGAACCGGGGTGCCACTCCTGTCAGATAAGAACAGGAAACTGAGGCTACAATTGGCACAGGATCCCCAAAATTGGACAACAGAAGATCAGAAAAACGTTGCCGGGTCTGATGAGTCTGGATTTCAGATGGTGGGGTCAGAATTTGGCGCATGGATCCACCCTGCCTTGTTTCACTGGTTCAGGCTGGTGGAGGGGGTGTAATGGTGTGGGGGATGGGGTATCACCGGATCATAGGCTGAGTGGTGGGGGTGGGTGGTGGGGGTGTAATGGTGTGGGGGATGGGGTATCACCGGATCAGGCTGGTGGTGGGGGTGTAATGGTGAGGAGGATGGGGTGGTATCACTGGTTCAGGCAGGCTGGTGGTGGGGGGTGTAATGGTGTGGGGGATGGGGTATCACCGGTTCAAGCTGGTGGCGGGGGTGTAATGGCGTGGGGGATGGGGTATCACCGGTTCAAGCTGGTGGCGGGGGTGTAATGGTGTGGGGGATGGGGTATCACCGGTTCAAGCTGGTGGCGGGGGTGTAATGGCGTGGGGGATGGGGTATCACCGGTTCAAGCTGGTGGCGGGGGTGTAATGGTGTGGGGGATGGGGTATCACCGGTTCAAGCTGGTGGCGGGGGTGTAATGGTGTGGGGGATGGGGTATCACCGGTTCAAGCTGGTGGCGGGGGTGTAATGGTGTGGGGGATGGGGTATCACCGGTTTAAGCTGGTGGGGGGGTGTAATGGTGTGGGGGATGGGGTATCACCGGTTCAAGCTGGTGGCGGGGGTGTAATGGTGTGGGGGGTGTATGGTGTATCACCGGTTCAAGCTGGTGTAATGGTGTGGGGGAATGGGCACACTTTGGGCCCCCACATGGTTTAATCACCACGACCTACCCGAGTATTGTTGCTGACCATGTCCATCCCTTTATAACTACAGTGTCCCCATCTTCTGATGGCTCCTTCCACCAGGATAATGCACCAGGTCACAAAGCTCCAATCATCTCACCACTGGACAATGAGGTCGCTGTCCTCCAATCATCTCACCACTGGACAATGAGGTCACTGTCCTCCAATCATCTCACCACTGGACAATGAGGTCACTGTCCCCCAATCATCTCACCACTGGACAATGAGGTCACTGTCCCCCAATCATCTCACCACTGGACAATGAGGTCACTGTCCTCCAATCATCTCACCACTGGACAATGAGGTCACTGTTCTCCAATCATCTCACCACTGGACAATAAGGTCACTGTCCTCCAATCATCTCACCACTGGACAAGGAGGTCACTGTCCTCCAATCATCTCACCACTGGACAATGAGGTCACTGTCCTCCAATCATCTCACCACTGGACAATGAGGTCACTGTCCTCCAATCATCTCACCACTGGACAATGAGGTCACTGTTCTCCAATCATCTCACCACTGGACAATAAGGTCACTGTCCTCCAATCATCTCACCACTGGACAATGAGGTCACTGTCCCCCAATCATCTCACCACTGGACAATGAGGTCACTGTCCTCCAATCATCTCACCACTGGACAATGAGGTCACTGTCCCCCAATCATCTCACCACTGGACAATGAGGTCACTGTCCTCCAATCATCTCACCACTGGACAGTGAGGTCACTGTCCTCCAATCATCTCACCACTGGACAATGAGGTCACTGTCCCCCAATCATCTCACCACTGGACAATGAGGTCACTGTTCTCCAATCATCTCACCACTGGACAATGAGGTCACTGTCCCCCAATCATCTCACCACTGGACAATGAGGTCACTGTTCTCCAATCATCTCACCACCGGACAATAAGGTCACTGTCCTCCAATTATCTTATCACTGGACAATTATCTTATCACTGAGGTCACTGTCCTCCAATCATCTCGCAACTGGACAATGAGGTCACTGTCCTCCAATCATCTCACCACTGGACAATGAGGTCACTGTCCTCCAATCATCTCACCACTGGACAATGAGGTCACTGTCCCCCAATCATCTCACCACTGGACAATGAGGTCACTGTTCTCCAATCATCTCACCACCGGACAATAAGGTCACTGTCCTCCAATTATCTTATCACTGGACAATGAGGTCACTGTCCTCCAATCATCTCGCAACTGGACAATGAGGTCACTGTCCTCCAATCATCTCACCACCGGACAATAAGGTCACTGTCCTCCAATTATCTTATCACTGGACAATGAGGTCACTGTCCTCCAATCATCTCGCAACTGGACAATGAGGTCACTGTCCTCCAATCATCTCACCACCGGACAATAAGGTCACTGTCCTCCAATTATCTTATCACTGGGCAATGAGGTCACTGTCCTCCAATCATCTCGCCACTGGACAATGAGGTCACTGTCCTCCAATCATCTCGCCACTGGACAATGAGGTCACTGTCCTCCAATGCTACTAGCAGAGGGACCTAATAAAATGGCCAGTGAGTGGATATTGCCGGCTTAACAGTGTAGGAAGGAATTTCTAAATGTATGTGATTTTCATTCGGTGAAGTCCATGTTTTTCGAAACTCAATGAAATTTTAAAGTGCTTTCCAACATCAGGGTCTCAAATGTTTCTACAAACATTTGTTCAAAAACCTAAACGTATTTCCAGCTTTACAAGACTCCTATCCAACATCAGCTGCTGTACAACACTTCAGGAATACATTCAGACTCACCAGAACCTTCACGAAGATCTCAAGATCTCGGCACCCAGTAAACTAGAAACAAAAAGAGAAACTCCACAACGAGACGGAGAACCTTCTACCAGGAAACTATGAATGTAATCACACCATACGTCTTACCAGAAATGTATCACTAACAATACAACAGAAGGCTTTGTTTCCACCGGTACACAAGACTTCCACACCATCTAATCTCTGATATATATTAATTATCGGCAAGGGTGTCCTTGCGGTCTACAGTACATGGAAAGGACATAAAAAAATCAACCAACACAGAGGTACCATTGTAGAAGGCTCGATGAAATGGAAAGTATCTGAGCGCTCCACCTTATTCCAAGAGAAGTCTGAAAGTTACCAAACATTTACACCCGGAGAACGTATCGAAGGTTTCAGGAGAACACAACATAATGAAGACTAAAAATACGGGAACCTTCTAGAGATTTACACTAACACCGCGTACGCACGATCGGACATTCCGACAACAAAACCGTGGATTTTTTTCAGACGGAATGTTGGCTCAAACTTGTCTTGCATACACACGATCACACAAATGTTGTCGGAAATTCCGATCGCCAAGAACGCGGTCACGTACAACGGCACTATAAAAGGGGAGTTCAATACCAAGCGCGCCACCCTTTGGGCTCCTTCTGCTAATCCCGTGTTAGTAGAAGTTCAGCCTCGTGCTTTTCAGTCCCTGAACCCAGAAGTGCCACTCATTCTACCATGGATCCAGCTAGGCACCAGAACCCAGCAATGCCACTCATTCCATCATGGATCCTACTGGGCACCAGAACCCAGCAATGCCACTCATTCTACCATGGATCCAGCTAGGTACCAGAACCCAGAAATGCCACTCATTCTATCAGGGATCCAGCTAAGCACCAGAACCCAGCAATGCCGGGTTAGTAGTAGTTTTACCAGATCGATCGCTTCCATCTTGTACTTAATTCCGAGTGAGCTTGGAATTTTGTGCGTCGGAATTGTCCACACAAGCTCGGAATCTACTAGAACGGATTTTGTTGTCAGAAAATTTGAGAACCAGCTGTCAAATTTTTGTTGTCGGAAATTCCGAAAGCAAATGTCCGATGGGGCCTACACATGGTCGGAATTTCCGACAACAAGCTCCAATCGAATATTTGTTGTCGGAAATACCAACCGTGTGTATGTTGCATAAAACACCACATTCCAGGTCAGACCACCCATGATGTCTCATTTTTGTGGCCCTCTGTGAGGTGGACCTCCATAGAGGCATCTCTTACTCTCGGGGTGGCCCTTGTCTGCTCTGCCTGTTTGACCTTCCCTGTAGCAACCAACCCTCTGGAGGCCTTTTAAATTTCAAGTGCATGAATATACAAGATGATATATATGAATTACTGTACGAATACAGTTCTCTTTACCCCTGAAAAAAGGAGTTTAAAGCCAGAAACGTGTTAGGTACATTGATGACTTACAGTTACCAAGTATCTGTATATGTCTTACGCTTACTCTGAGGGTGGCCCTTATCTGCTCTGCCTGCTTGGCCTACCCTGTAGCAGCCAACCCCCTGCAGGCCGAATACAGTTCTCTTTGCTTTTTACCCCTGAAGAAAGCCGTTTAAAGCCAGAAACGTGTTGGGTACATTGATGACATACAAGTATCTGTCTATGTCATACACAAATTCATATTGCCATCTGTATTTGTCTTTGCACAGACATGTTTTTATTGATATGTTTCAATGTTATTTGTAATAAATAGTATACTTTTTAAATCTTTTAGTGTTAAAGGGGTAGTTCACCCAAAAACCTTTTTTTTTAACATTGATTGAGGCTCGTTTTGTCAAAAGGAATCGGGTGTTTTTTTTTTAGAATCGAAGCAGTACTTACCGTTTTAGAGATGCATCGCCTCTGTCGCTTCCGGGTATGGTCTTCGGGAAAGGGTGTTCCTATTTGATTGACAGGCTTCTGACGGTCGGATACCTCGCGTCACGATTTTCCGAAAGTAGCCGAACGACGGTGCGTAGGCGCAGTGTAGAGCCGCACCGGCGCTCGGCTTCTTTCGGCTACTCGTGACGCGATGTATGCGACCGTCGGAAGCCTGTCAATCAAATAGGAACGCCCAGACCAGAAGACCATATCCGGAAGCGACGGAGACGATGCATCTCTAAAACAGTAAGTACTGCTTCGATTCTAAAAAAAAAACACCCGATTCCCCTTGACAAAACGAGCCTCAATCAATGTTAAAAAAAGGTTTTTGGGTGAACCACCCCTTTAATGTCGCCTTCAAAATCCCAAAGGGGGATTTTTCTTGTTCACGATTCATTTGGGATGTTGGTGACAGAACACCTGGTTCTGACGATAGTGGATACAATTTCTTTGAGTATCTCATTCAGTCCATTGTATATCATTTATTTACTTTCACTTGCATCTTTTCGAGCCCAACTCAATGTTTTCTGTTACACTTAAATATGTGTTAAGGCCAAGCCTAGGCAAAGTCACTTTGTACAGTCCGATAATGGGGAGGGGAGACTTGCTTTGTGCTGCGGCCTGCCTGCAGCAGACTGATGGCATCATCTCAGCTTGGGGGTGCAGACAAGTAAAGAGCTTGTTGCCCATACCTAAGCTTTGTGGGCGGAGTGAAACGGGTTGGGGGCATGACCTGGTTGGAGCCCAGGCTGAGTCTGTCATGCACCTTATGGGGTTTTGCAGAGATTTGCGACTTCCATTAGATGGAAGGCATAGTTTTTGCTTGTGGTTGGGGGGAGGGGGGGGGGAATACATGCTTTGCATTGCGGCGCAGCCAACATTATGCCTGCTGTCATGACCCATTCCATTTGTAGCAGCGCCACAAAAACTAGAGGCCACGCGGTTCTGGTGATGTGGGATTTTATGTGATAAAACAGCATTGAGGAGGCAACAAAACACCACCTCCCATAGACTGCAAGGGTTACTCTTAAATTATGTCCGGGGGGGGTTACACTGCTGGCTACATTACTTACCTGTTCAACCGTCTCTGGTGCTCTCTTCCTCTATCACATTAACCCCGTATTGTGGAGGCTGTGACCATGGTCGGTCAGGAAGCTTTAAGCACACCCAACACCGGATGCAAATCTGAATAATGCCCCCCCATGGCCAACACTGAGAATGTCCTGGTGATTCCCTTAGCTCTCAATGGCCTTGGCCTTGTAGAAATAGACCCGACACCTCTGGGACGTACACTGGCCACCAGAATCCAGCAATGCCACTCATTCTGCCAGGCATCCACCTGGCACCAGATCCCAGCAATGCCTTCCATTCTACCACAGTTCCAATCGGGCACCAGAACCCAGCAATGCGTCCATTTTTCTATAGATCCAACTGGGCACCCCCATTCTACCACTAATCCAACTGGGCACCACAACCCAACAATGCCCCCACCCTTTCTACCATGGTTTTAATTGGGCACCAGAACCCGGAAATGATCCCCATTCCTCCATTGATCCAACTGAGCACCAGAACCCAGCAATGCCCCCCATTCTACAATGGTTCCAATTGGGCACCAGAACCCAGCAATACCACTCATTCTATCATGGATCCAACTGGACACCAGAATCCTGCAATGCAATCCAATCTACCATGGTTCCAATTGGGCACCAGAACCCAGCAATGCCACCCATTCTATCGTTGATCCAACTTAGCACCAGAACCCAACAATGCCCCCCATTCTACCATGGTTACAATTGGGGGGACATTGCTGGTTTCTGGTGCCCAATTGGAATCATGGTAGAATGGGGGACATTGGGCACCAGAACCCAGCAATGTCCCCCATTCTACCATGATTCCAATTAGGCACCAGAACCCAGCAATGCACCCCATTTTACAATGATTGCAATTGGGCACCAGAACCCAGCAATGCACCCCATTTTACCACTCATCCAATTGGGCACCAGAACCCAGCAATGCACCCCATTCTTCCATGGATCCAATTGGGCACCAGGACCCTGCAATGCCACCCGTCCTACCGCGGTTCCAATTTGGCACCAAAACCCAGCAATGCCACCCATTCTGCCATTTATCCAATTGGGCTCCAGAACCCAACAATGCCCCCCATTCTACCACTGATCCAACTGGGCACCAGAACCCAGCAATGTCCACCATTCTACCACAAATCCCACTGTATCTCGTCCAGTTCCATGTCAGCTACAACCTAACAGCCCTCCAGAACTCCTCCCCATCTATGATTCATGAGAACAGCAGGTACAATGTCCGTCTCCGGGCCGATCAATGACCTGAACAAATTCCACACAGCCATTGTTAGCAGATCTTCCCCCTCAATATGAGTGATGGCTGACAGCCATGATGGACGGGGCATCGAATGAATGTGAAGTATGTAGAAAAAGAGAATTGAACCTCGTTACATCGTCCACAACAACACAAAACCAACACATAACCAGGTAACCGGCAACTCCGGAGAGTTTAGAGAAGATGAAACAATAAAACAAAGAACAAGATAGAGTCACCTATAGATAGAGGCACCCCCATAGACAGAGGCACCCCCATAGACAGAGGCACCCCCATAGACAGAGGCACCTATAGAGTCACCCCCATAGACAGAGACATCTATAGAGTCACCCCCATAGACAGAGGCATCCCCATAGCCAGAGGCACCCCCATAGCCAGAGGCACCTATAGAGTCACCCCCATAGACAGAGGCATCTATAGAGTCACCCCCATAGACAGAGGCACCCCCATAGCCAGAGGCACTTATAGACTCACCCCCATAGATAATAATTTCCTTTCACAAATCCACCTGGACCCAGATGAGTGGCATTGCTGGGTTCTGGTGCCCAGTCATGGATTCAAGCTACGCACCAAAACCCAGTAATGCCACTTATCATGGATCCAACTGGGTGCCAGAATTCAGCAATGCCACTCATCCATCATGGATCTAGCTGGGCACCAGAACCCAGCAATTCCACTCATTCTATCATGGATCCAACTGGGCGCCAGGACCCAGTACTGCCACTCATTCTACCATGGAACCAACTGGGCATCAGGACCCAGCAATGCCACTCATTCTATCATGGATCCAACAGGGCGCTAGGACCCAGTAATGCCACTCATTCTACCATGGATCCAACTGGGTGCCAGGACCCAGTACTGCCACTCATTCTATCATGAATCCAACTGGGTGCCAGGACCCAGTACTGCCACTCATTCTATCATGAATCCAACTGGGAGCCAGGACCCAGTAATGCCACTCATTCTACCATGAATCCAACTGAGCACCGGTCCAGGACCCAGTAATGCCACTCATTCTATCATGAATCCAACTGGGTACCAGGACCCAGTAATGCCACTCATTCTACCATGGATCCAACTGAGCACCAAGAGCCCGTAAAGCCACTCATTCTATCATGGATCCAACTGGGCACCAGAACCCAGCGATTCCACACATTCTACCATGGATCCAACTGGGCATCAGGACCCAGCAATGCCACTCATTCTATCATGGATCCAACTGGGCACCAGGACCCAGTAATGCCACTCATTCTACCATGGATCCAACTGGGCACCAGGACCCAGTAATATCCCCCCATTCTACTGCAGATC
Organism: Rana kukunoris; assembly: GCA_029574335.1. Classification (NCBI taxonomy): domain Eukaryota; kingdom Metazoa; phylum Chordata; class Amphibia; order Anura; family Ranidae; genus Rana; species Rana kukunoris. The sequence continues at coordinate 50,029 of JAJQKJ010002579.1, forward strand.
CAAACAGGTACTGGAACCCAGTAATGCCCCCCATTTTACCCTTTACATCATAGTCCCCACCCATTTGACATCACTGCCCCTCTCTCAACATCACCTCTCACTTTCCTGCAGGCAGAAGGAAGCATTTCCTCAGTCTCCCCTCCCTGCTGCAGCAAAGTGCTGACCTAGAGCAGACATTTGTGAACACAGCCAGGAACTGCACAGGCACCAGTACATGACTGAGCCATCCCTGAGCCGACATCCCAGTCCCAGGAGTAGAAGGTGACCCAGGACCCTCCCATGTGAGTACAGACCAATCAATGCAATGTGGACTGGACAGAGTGGAACAAGGTCCGGCCATACGGGGCTCAGAGGCCCCATCCCCTAATCCATGCGCCCGCGCCCAATCTACATGCAGGGGACCGGACACACCGATTACAATGTTTTTTTTATTTTTTTAAGCACATGATTGAGGCCTGAGGCTCTAATTGGCTTCAAAAAAGGACGGGCTCGGGGCGCAGAGCACTGTGCCCCAAGCCCACCCAGTTGTGTGGCAATAACATATTTATATCTGCGTTTTCCAGATTCTCCTCTCGACCAATCAGGAAGCGGGTCCCGAGACCCGATTGACCATGGAGTTTGTGGGTGGCAGGGGGGGGGGGGGGGGTCGATCACCGCATTCACGTACATCTCCTTGTGTGATCGCTGCACTCATGTTTGTCTCCTACAGGGGGGGGGGTTGGGTTTGGTGCTAGTTTGCCACCCCCCCCCCCCCCCAAATATATTAAGCACCGGCCAGCTTTAAATCCGACAGGGACTGTTTGAAATAAAAACACCAGACAGATCCCTGAAAAGGCAGCCAGCATGTCCCCTGAATTCAGCCCGCCCTCTTTTACAGCCCACTGCAGCTCCGCCCACACATACTGCAGCACAGAGTCATGTGATAAGAAGCTCCTCAGAGGAAGCACTGTGAAAAGCCTGCTGAGTTTATCTGCAGGGGTTAAAAGGTAAACTGAGTGAACTCTCTCGGCCAGATTCTCATAAGAGATACGACAGTGTATCTCAAGATACACCGTCGTATCTCTGTTTTTTGGCCCGGGTATCTATGTGTGTGATTCCTAGAATCATTTACGCATAGATACGGCGTAGATCCGACAGGTGTAAGACACTTACACCGTCGGATCTTAGATGTAATTCTTCTCTGGCCGCTAGGTGGCGTTTACGTTGTTTTCTCATTTGACTATGCAAATGAGCCTGATACGCCGATTCCCGAATGTTTTTGCGCCGCCTCGCCATCGTTTCCGTAAGCGTAAGGTTACCCCTGCTATATGAGGGGTAACCTTACATCAGTCCGCCGTATGCCATGTTAAGTATGGCGTCGGGACAGCGTTGTCTTTTTCCGTCGTTTACGTCATTTTACTAAGTCGTTCGCGAATAGGGCTTTACGTCAATGACGCTCATGTCGGCTTCATTGACGTTTTCCGTTGTGAGCTGGAGCATGCGCACTGGGCTATTTTTACAGCCGGCTCATTCACAGTTCGATCGGCGCGGGGGCGCGCCTAATTTAAATACAAGCCGTCCCCTTTGAATTACGCGGCCATACGCCGGGCCATTTACACTACGCCGCCGCAAATTACGGAGCAAGTGCTTTGAGAATACGGCACTTGCTCCAGTAAGTTGCGGCGGCATTGTGTAAATGGCATTCGCCGGAGAGAACTTTTCTATCACACCTGCAGCAGGACATTGACAGGCAGACAGGTGACAGCACAATGACAGGCGGCAGCACGATGACAGGCGGCAGCACGATGACAGGCGGCAGCACAATAACAAGCAGCAGCACAATGACAGGCGGCAGCACAATGACAGGTGACAGCACAATGACAGGTGGCAGCACAACGACATGCGGCAGCACAACGACAGGCGGCAGCACAACGACAGGCGGCAGCACAACGACAGGCGGCAGCACGATGACAGGCGGCAGCACAACGACAGGCGGCAGCACAACGACAGGCGGCAGCACAATAACAGGCGGCAGCACAACGACAGGCGGCAGCACAACGACAGGCGGCAGCACAACGACAGGCGGCAGCACAATGACGTCATTTAATCGGGCCACCAAACAATTCTCCTGATGCCGAGCAACGGGCTAAAATAAAAATTTGTTGCAGAAACATCCCCTCCGGTTGCTACACGTGTAACCTGAGAGCGCACCGCGTTCAATCACTGCGGATGTCAGAGGAGAACAGGCATTACATTGACGGCATTGACAGCCAATGAGCCGGATCAACGAACGCAATAAATACCGCGACACGATCAGTCATGCCGACACTGTGAATGAGCACACAGGTGGTCACACAATGCCGGGGGGGAACAAAGGTGGCAATCAGAGGGACAAAAAACCCCGGAGGGACCGATACCAACCCCCACCTCCTTTATACATACCAATAATAATAGTGTGTGACTGTGGGGGGGGGGGGACATTAGAGTGTAAGCTCCTCTGTACAGACACTGATGTGACTGTGGGGGGGAGGGGACATTAGAGTGTAAGCTCCTCTGTACAGAGACTGATGTGACTGTGGGGGGAGGGGACATTAGAGTGTAAGCTCCTCTGTACAGAGACTGATGTGATTGTGGGGGAGGGGACATTAGAGTGTAAGCTCCACTGTACAGAGACTGATGTGACTTGGGGGGGGGGACATTACAGTGTAAGCTCCTCTGTACAGAGACTGATGTGACTGTGGCGGGAGGGGACATTAGAGTGTAAGCTCCTCTGTACAGAGACTGATGTGATTGTGAGGGAGGGGACATTAGAGTGCAAGAATGTCTGGCCGCTGACCAATGACGGTTGCTCTCCACCTGTAGAGACGTTGGATACAAAGTTACTGAGGAGGAAAGGTACAAGTCAGGACATGATCGGCCGGCACTTGAGCAATGGAGTTCTGAGGACACTTTGTGACGTCGGGAGCAGCGAAGGCCAAAAATTCACGAGATTCTCACAGATCATCGGACAAAATGAGACGCGGCGACCACAGCGACAACCAGCCAAACATTCCATCTCTCCAACAGAGACCGGAGCGGAGTACAAAGTACGAGTCAGGAGAGCGATGAGCTGGAAGGAGAGAATACCAGAGCGGCGCGATGACGTCACTCGCTGGGCTTCAGAGCGTCACGCGACCTTTTCTGAACTCTGCAGAATAAAAAAATAAATGAGCCGAATTCTGACCATCTGGACGCCAAATTACTACAAGCCTCGGGTGGTAATCAATAATCTATAATCAGAGGATACTATTGGTAAAGAGCCATGTGTAGATCCAGGATGAAGGGACAAGACAGAGGCCAACGGCAAAGACAGCAGCGGAACAAGAAAAAATGGTGTCCAGGAAGGAACCTCCCCTGCTGGCGATTATTGTACGCAGGCCGCCATGAAAACCGTCACCGCACCTGATAGGGCATTACTGGAGGAAGTCGTTGTTAGCCAATCATTTTCCAGGACAGGAGATAGAGAAATACAAAGTAACATTGTTTATAAACATTGATCAGACAGGAGATAGAGAGATACAAAGTAACATTGTTTATAAACATTGATCAGACAGGAGATAGAGAGATACAAAGTAACATTGTTTATAAAAATTGTTGAGACAGGAGATAAGAAGCTTGTTTTGCACAGTGTGGCCCCGATCTGCGACTTCTGAGGTCCCCCGGCAGTTCTCGTGGCTCCTCCCCACATCAGATAACCCAGTAGGAGAAGTGCTCTCCCGGAGGGTTACCTTTGCGGGCACTCTCCGAGTCCAGCATTTGGCGTCCATAGCCTCTGAATGTATGACTCTGCCCCACCCCTGCGTCATTGGATTTGACGGACAGCAGCGGGAGCCAATGGCTGCATTGCTATCAATCTATCCAATCAAGAGCCGAAAACACTGGGAAGAGGAAGAGCGCACCTCCGCCGGGTGAAGTTCCAGGGGTCAGGTAAGTAAAAGGGGGGGCTGGGGGGGGGGGGGCGGTGACTGACAGAATATAAAACAAAAAAAATACTGCGCTAGTTGATAATAGGTAAGGATCAATAAAGATAATGGAAATATACCATTCAATAAAGAAAACACATTAGGCTGCAGTTGTCGTGGGATAACACAAAAAGAATCAGAGAACAAAAGCAAAACTGCGCCACATAAAAACTAGTAAATGAAAGAAAAAACCATGTGTACAGTTTTCATAAAGATTCAACACAGCATGAGTCCAATCTGAATTTCAAAGATACTTCCATTGGTATTGAAGCTGTATATATATATGAGGAAAACATCCGTAGCAACACACCACCACAGTGCCACACCAATACGTTTATAAGTGATCCCTTCACCGAGATAGGAATGGCTGCTTACCAGAAGTAAGCTCAAGCAGAGCAGTTGGCTATAGCCCAGCCACGGCCTTTGTATCCGGAAGTCAGTGATTAGTATGTGGTTTCCCAGAACTGACAGGAAGGGACACTGTAATGTTCATCCACCGGGATACACTTGGGCGTTTCCAACACTCATCCACAGGGGGGGTTAAAACAGAAAAAGCTCCATAGCATAATTCCGTTTAAGAAATGTTATTCAAAAGATATAAAATGTACTTACAATAAAAAGCATAAAAACGAGCATATAAGAGCCGGCCGGCAAGCGATAGGGATTCTCCCCCACGTGGTGACGTCACAGAGCGTCCCCCAGACGCGTTTCGTCATCAATCGGACGTTTTCAATGGGATGGGCTATCGCTGTGACTCACCAAGTTAAATACCCCGCCCTTGTTGTGAATTGCAAAAACAAGCGCGGCTCGGGCGCCATCTTTAGTGTGGTAAACATTGCCCTTACTTCGCAGCACATCAAAAAGCAGCAATAAATGTTTAGATAGGATCTCATTTGGTAGTGAAGGGGGCGATCTTGTAACACGCAGACCTCCACCCTCTGAATTACCCGACTTGAGTGTGTTAAAAAACAGCGCTTTTCTAATATAGAACGGCTTGTCCTGTCCTCCGTTATAGAACGCATGCAAAAACGCCATTTTGGAAATTTAGGTAAACATGCCCATAGCCCCTGAATGGGAATAAGAAAAAAGGTGCCCATAGCAAGGAGGAATGAGAATCCGAGTGGACCCTCGGGATTCGATCCCCTGTTCAGTGATAAAAAAGGGGGGGGGGGTTTTGTGGGCAATGCCGGACTGATAACATACCGCGCATAGTTCACTCGTATTGCAGGACAGGCCCGTTACTCGACGCCATCTTTATTGTGGTAAAAAATGCCCTCTTCAAACGTACAAACCCAGCTATGTACCAGTAAAGCACAACGCTAGTGTTATAGAACGAAGAAAAAAAGGGGGGGGGGACAGATATAGGATAAGGATCTCTCTCTCATTCCCGATTTAGATTAGACAAAGGTGATCTGGCACTGGACCACCTGTCAACAAAAATTATCCGAAAAAAATTAAAAGTAACATCGAAAACAATATATAATTAATATGGAGGGGGCTTAACCTCTCCATTTTTATCAAACTAATGTGTTAAATATGTGTTATAGTGAAGTGAAAATTTACATATAAAAAATTAATTTATGCAAAAAATAACATTTAGTTAAGTGCATTACACTTCGGAATTTCTAATTTCGAAGTCTAAATTTGATAATAGACTATCCCTATGTGAAAAATTATTCCACAGATGGATAGAATTGTGTGAAAACATAATATATGTAAGAAAAAATATAAGGAAAATATATATTTAGGTATAAAATATCTTTGTGCAGAGCTTAGATAAGCCACACCTCCGTTGATGCATTTCACAACAGGTTTACATAGATCTTATGTATATATATATATATCATCCACTATAAATGAACGCATTAAATACTGCCAACGATACACTCTATGCATTATTAATAAATGCGTTTACATCTGTCTCTACGTTTAAACCATAAGGAATATAGGTTTTCAAACGAAAAATCCAACTCATTTCCATCCGTGAGATTTCCCTCACTAGGTGGCTACCCCTCCAATGGGGTTTAAATTTATCGATCCCCAAAAAAAGTGTATTGGATGGATCTTTATGGTGTTTGAGTCAGTAGTGATTAGAAACTGAGTGGTCTCTAAATCCCGACAGGATGTTAGTAATGTTTTCGTTAACACGTACTCTAAAAGCCCTTTTGGTCCGGCCCACATATTGCAGGCCACATGGACACTGCAACAAGTATACTACACCTGTAGAAGCACAAGTGATGCAGGGCCTGATTTTTTGTTCCCTGCCCGTGGCTGTAGATAAAAAGGTGGTCACCCGTCTTTGTACATTTGAATTTAGACTACACACCCTACATCTTCCGCATTTGTAGTAGCCAGTTAATTGGTTAAAAAAACTTAAATCTCTACGGGGTGGATCAATAATGTTAGCAGCTACTTGATTCCTTATAGATTGAACACCCCTGAAAACTACCCGAGGTTTAGGGGGCAGTATTTCTTTCAATACTGAATCACTCTTGGCTATATGCCAATGTTTATTGATGAGGTGAGAGATGGCTCTATGTTGAATGGAATACGTGGTGATGAACGGTACCCCTTCAGGGAATTTTATGCCCTCTGTGATGACCTTCTCTTGAAGAAGGTCTTCTCTCTTGGTGTTAAAAGCTTCATTTACGGATCTCTTTAGAGATTCATTATCATAGCCCTTTTCCAAAAAACGCTCTGTTAGGATCTCGATCTGAGTTAGAAATTGACATGGATCCGAACAGTTTCTCCTCAGACGGAGATATTGGCTCTTAGGGATTGCCCTGAGCCAATATCTGCATGCAGGCGTTTTTGCATGCGTTCTATAACGGAGGACAGGACAAGCCGTTCTATATTAGAAAAGCGCTGTGTTTTTTAACACACTCAAGTCGGGTAATTCAGAGGGTGGAGGTCTGCGTGTTACAAGATCGCCCCCTTCACTACCAAATGAGATCCTATCTAAACATTTATTGCTGCTTTTTGATGTGCTGCGAAGTAAGGGCAATGTTTACCACACTAAAGATGGCGCCCGAGCCGCGCTTGTTTTTGCAATTCACAACAAGGGCGGGGTATTTAACTGGGTGAGTCACAGCGATAGCCCATCCCATTGAAAACGTCCGATTGATGACGAAACGCGTCTGGGGGACGCTCTGTGACGTCACCACGTGGGGGAGAATCCCTATCGCTTGCCGGCCGGCTCTTATATGCTCGTTTTTATGCTTTTTATTGTAAGTACATTTTATATCTTTTGAATAAAATTTCTTAAACGGAATTATGCTATGGAGCTTTTTCTGTTTTAACCCCCCCTGTGGATGAGTGTTGGAAACGCCCAAGTGTATCCCGGTGGATGAACATTACAGTGTCCCTTCCTGTCAGTTCTGGGAAACCACATACTAATCACTGACTTCCGGATACAAAGGCCGTGGCTGGGCTATAGCCAACTGCTCTGCTTGAGCTTACTTCTGGTAAGCAGCCATTCCTATCTCGGTGAAGGGATCACTTATAAACGTATTGGTGTGGCACTGTGGTGGTGGTGTGTTGCTACGGATGTTTTCCTCATATATATATATACAGCTTCAATACCAATGGAAGTATCTTTGAAATTCAGATTGGACTCATGCTGTGTTGAATCTTTATGAAAACTGTACACATGGTTTTTTCTTTCATTTACTAGTTTTTATGTGGCGCAGTTTTTCTTTTGTTCTCTGGTGACTGACAGAAGTTTTCTCACCTTGCATAGGATGCACGAAGATTTACAACCCCTTTAATTGAAGAAGCTGATTGGGTCCTCTGCACAGGTGGACCAGATTTTGCTTCCTCCAGGCTTAGTAAACTCCCACCCCCCCCCCCCCTCCCCCAAATAAAAAATCTGAATTTTCTTTTCTCTCACGGAGTTCTCAACTGCAATAATTCAGCACTTTATTATGCGGCCGTTTTATGAATTATTGTTCACAGCAAGTTGATTGTTATTATTATTTCTTTGCTATTTATAGTGCTCTGGGGGTTTCTTTGTCTCAAGTTTTTATTGCAATCTTGTTATCACCGTAGCGGATACATATTCAGATATAAAAGATTAGCGCAGAACGTATACAGATTTCGGCCTTTCTCACGCGTTTCACCCGGGAGGGACCTTGAGAAGAATATCCAGGTCTCAGGAAAACGCCCGAAATTATTTTTCTAATCACCGGCTGGCGGGATGTTATTCTGATGTAAAAATAAATAAAAGAATACAATATATCGCATGTCCCTCTTTAATGTGGAATCTGAAATTGCTTTGGTGCTCGGTGACAACTCTCAGTGAACACTTGGCATTCATAGAGAAAAAGGAAAGTGTGGCGCCCACAATTAGCGAGCGAGCGAGCGACCTCCTGCGTTCACAAAGCTGAAGGGCAGCCAAGACACGGCACAAGCTGATCAGCGGGTTCCGGCCAATAGATGACCGCCGGCACCCACTGATTGGTAAGGAGGAAGGCAGGACAATACAGAGCCCAATCCTGTCAGTGGGGATATGCAGAGCAAGGAGTAAAACCTGGCACATCCACGATATCGCCGAATGACGGACGTACTTTACCGGGAGGCCGTCAATAGACATCCTCCCGTGCTAGAGCGGCCTGCCCGCCCCCTGCAGGGCGTGCATGGCTCCCTTTGTGATCAGCGGGGCTATGAGACTTGCTGGATCACAGATCGGAGTAAGGAGTCGATCTCAACCCCTTACCATGTGATTAGCTGTCAGCCAATGACAGCTGATCATGTGATGTAAACAGAGCCGGTAATCACTGATGGCGCGAGGAGAGAAAAAAACGCCGATCACTGGCGGCTGACAGAGGGACATCGGTGCCGATCAGGGAGAGCTGCCGCATCTGTGCCCACGTGCCACCTGTCAGTGCCACCTACCAGTGCCCACTATCAATATCACCAATCTGTGCCTCATCAACAGTGCTGCCCATCATTGTCACCTACCAGTGCCCATCATTGTCACCTAATAGTGCCCCCCATCAGTAACACCTTATCATGGCCCGTCATTGCCACCTTATCTGTGCCCATCAGTAACACCTATCAGTGCCCATTAGTGCTGCTCATCAGTAACACCTATCAGTGCCCATCAGTAACACCTATCAGTGCCCATCAGTAACACCTATCAGTGCCCATCAGTAACACCTATCAGTGCCCATCAGTAACACCTTATCAGTGCTGCCTTATCTGTGCCTAACAGTAACACCTATCAGCGCCCATCAGTAACACCTATCAGTGCCGCCTTATCTGTGCCTATCAGTAACACCTATCAGTGCCCATCAGTAACACCTCTCAGTGCCCATCAGTAACACCTCTCAGTGCCGCCTTATCTATGCCTATCAGTAACACCTATCAGTAACACCTATCAGTGCCGCCTTATTTGTGCCTATCAGTAACACCTATCAGTGCCCATCAGTAACATCTATCGCATGGGTCCTCAAACTACGGCCCTCCAGATGTTCAGGAACTACAATTCCCATCATGCCCTAGTCATGTCTGTGAATGTCAGAGTTTTACAATGCCTCATGGGACTTGTAGTTCCGACACAGCTGGAGGGCCGTAGTTTGAGGATCCCTGATCTATCAGTTCCGCCTTATCTGTGCCTATCAGTAACACCTATTAGTGCCGCCTTATTTGTGCCTATCAGTAACACCTATCAGTGCCCATCAGTAACACCTATCAGTGCCGTCTTATCTGTGCCTATCAGTAACACCTGTCAGTGCCGTCTTATCTGTGCCTATCAGTAACACTTATCAGGGCCCATCAGTAACACCTATCAGTGCCCATCAGTAACACCTCTCAGTGCCCATCAGTAACACCTCTCAGTGCCGCCTTATCTGTGCCTATCAGTAACACCTATCAGTGCCGCCTTATTTGTGCCTATCAGTAACACCTATCAGTGCCCATCAGTAACATCTATCAGTTCCGCCTTATCTGTGCCTATCAGTAACACCTATTAGTGCCGCCTTATTTGTGCCTATCAGTAACACCTATCAGTGCCCATCAGTAACACCTATCAGTGCCGTCTTATCTGTGCCTATCAGTAACACCTATTAGTGCCGCCTTATTTGTGCCTATCAGTAACACCTATCAGTGCCCATCAGTAACACCTATCAGTGCCGTCTTATCTGTGCCTATCAGTAACACCTGTCAGTGCCGTCTTATCTGTGCCTATCAGTAACACTTATCAGGGCCCATCAGTAACACCTATCAGGGCCGCCTTATCTGTGCCTATCAGTAACACCTATCAGTGCCCATCAGTAACACCTATCAGTGCCCATCAGTAACACCTCTCAGTGCCCATCAGTAACACCTCTCAGTGCCCATCAGTAACACCTCTCAGTGCTGCCTTATCTGTGCCTATCAGTAACACCTATCAGTGCCCATCAGTAACACCTATCAGTGCCCATCAGTAACACCTATCAGTGCCCATCAGTAACACCTATCAGTGCCTGCCTATCAGTGCCTATCAGTAACACCTATCAGTGCCCATCAGTAACACCTATCAGTGCCTGCCTATCAGTGTCCATCAGTAACACCTCATAAGCGCATATCAATGAAGGAGAAAAATTACCTGTTTGCTAGATTTTATAACTAAATATGAAACATTTTATTCTTTCAAAATTTCCCTTTCTTTTTTTTTTTTTTTTTTTTAAGCAAAAAAATAAAAACCCAGCGGTGATCAAATACAACCAAGGGAAATCTCTATTTGTGTGAAAAGAATAGATAAAAATGTAATTTGGGTGCAGTGTCGCACGACCGCGCAATTGTCATTCAAAGTGCTGAAAGCTGAAAATTGGTCTGGGGCGGGAGGGAGGTAGGGTTTAAGTGCCCAGTAAGCAAGTGGTTAATAAAAGCACCTCACACAATACACATAAACACTGACTAGGCACACAGTCAACCCTTTGATCGCCCTGGACATTTAACCTCTTTCCCTGCTATTTTTTCTTTTTTAACCATGTATTGTCCTAAAATGTAAATAACCACCATTATGTACTATTACAGATAACTATTTGTTCTGTGTTGTACCACCTCTCCACAAAATCCTTGTCATCGTCCTGAAGAAGCCCCACTGCGAAACGCGCGTCCGCGACTTCTAAGGATTTTGCTAATATTGATAACTATTTGTTCTGTGTTGTACCACCTCTCCACAGAATCCTTGTCATCGTCCTGAAGAAGCCCCACGGCGAAACGCGCGTTGGCGACTTCTAAGGATTTTGCTAATATTGGTTACTGTTTTTTATATATTACATTTGTTTATTATTGTGCTGTACCCTATGCAATAAAGTTTTATTTTTTAACATACTTCCTCTTGGCATCAAAGTCCAACCATCATATCTACCTGTAGATATTGTTCCCTTTCTTTCACTCTTTCCCTGCTAGTGTCATCAGTACAGTGACAGTGCATATTTTTAGCACCGGTCGCTGTATTAGTGTCAATGGTTCCCACAAAGTGTTAAAAGTGTCACGCTTTTTTTTTTTTTTGCATTTTGCAGATTTCCACTAGAGCCCATTTAAATGGTTTCCTATGGAACACATTCTGTAGAGCAAATCTGTAAAATGCAAAAAGCACTAAAAATGCCATAGAAGTGTCCGATTGTCCGCCGCAATATCGCAGTCCCGCTATAAGTCGCTGATCAACGCCATTACTAGTATAAAAATAAATAAAAAATCCAGCATATATACACCATAGTATGTAGAACCTATAAACCAATCAACATACAGCGCCTTGAAAAAGTATTCATACCCCTCTATATACAGTGCCTTAAAAAAGTATTCTTACCCCTCTATATACAGTGCCTTGAAAAAGTATTCATACCCCTCTATAGACAGTGCCTTGAAAAAGTATTCATACCCCTCTATAGACAGTGCCTTGAAAAAGTATTCATACCCCTCTATACAGTGCCTTGAAAAAGTATTCATACCCTCTATAGACAGTGCCTTGAAAAAGTATTCATACCCTCTATACACAGCGCCTTGAAAAAGTATTTATACCCTCTGAGATTCCCCACATTTTACAAATGCCCCTCCCCCCTCGCTTTTCACAGATTTATTTGTATCATTTATCATTTTACTTCCACTTCACAATTATGTGACACTTTGTGTTGTGTCTCTCACATAAAATCCCAATAATTTTTATTTTTACGTTTTTGGGTGTAACATGAGAAAATGGAAACTTCAATAAAATTAAGATTTGAACTATAAAAAAATAAAATGTCAAGAGGTATGAATACTTTTTTAAGGCCTGTAAGTGTCGAGACTCTCCCCGCTTTTTCTTAAAGCTACGGGGAGGGGAGGTGTAATTCTTTAAAATTGTCATTTGTCACTTTAAGTTGTTCTGTCAGGTGAGATCATTTCTTGTGAAATCACAACGGAAAACAATTATTATAATTATAGAAGAAAAAAAAAAGAAAAAATACACACGTCCCTGTAACCTCTCCTATGGTGCCTCTAGGGGTTATAATTAATAAAGGTTTTTTTCTAGGTCAATTCTCATTTTAATTACACTAACAAAGGTGAATATAAGATTACACTTTACTACACAAAAACCATTTCAAACAAAATCAGGGCTCTTATCAATACTCATGGGTGTTTCCCCAAGGATACCTGAAACTTTA
>JAJQKJ010002901.1:0-50128 GCA_029574335.1 Rana kukunoris
TTCTCTTTCCCCTTTTTCAAATATCTTTTTAATGGGATGTGGTTGCCTAAATGTTTGTGGTGTTTCACCCCTGATTGGACTAAACCAGCACAAACAATCCCTCTAGTGTTTTTCTGATGGAGCAAACACTGTAGACTAAATTAGACTAAATTAGACTGGGCACTGGGAGGTACATCAGAAGAAAGAAGAGAAGGGCCCACTTCATCCTGACTCCATTTCTGTGAGGCAGCACCAGAGGAGAGGAGTGTTGGTGTGCCAGCAGTGAAGGAAGTGGCACATGAGGCAGACTTCCAGTGGTATATTTCACCCCTTCTAAACACTGTAAATTGTATGTGTGAGGGTGACCTCATTGAGGACTCAGGTTCCTCTGCTAGCAAAAATGTGCTTTTCCAAAGAGTGACAAGATCCAAGATCTTTTATGATCAACATGCCTCGCATAGTCGTGGCAGAAATTAGCATCGGGGTGATGGGGGCTGCTTAATGGAGAACCCACTTGATTAACTGATGTTAAGGCTAGACCAGTGGCCGAAGCTTGCCCAGTATGCAGTCAAGCAGTGAGTTTTGTGGCAGAAAAAAGAACTTGCCTGGCCCCCAGACACTGTTAACTCACCCTTGTAAAAAAAAAAAAAAAAAATCTAGTATTAGATCAGCGAAGAGTAAAAACCCTGCAGTTAATATTAACAATTTTTTTTTTAATTAAATCTGGCCCCAAAACATTATATAACATATAGCATTACAATCTACCAACACTACTAACCTGGCCACTGCTGCTGATCTGTTACCGTAATCATATCCTGCCATTGCTGTTAGCCTGTCACTATTACCATCTCCTGCTGGTCCGTCAGCATTACTTTTCCCTGCCACCATTAACATCTCCTGCAGCTGCTGCTGGCCTAATTCATTTACCATGTTCTGTCACCATTGCCAGATAATGCTGCATTTGCAGTTCTTTTCATGTTCTTATGCACTGTCAGGGTGCCACAGCTAATATCATCGGCCGAATGTGGGTAATTTAAGTGATTGATGTAGGGTAACACAAGCTCAGTGATTTACATTTTTCAGTTTATTCCTGTTCTCAGTTAATCGAGAAAATTTGGTGGCTGTTGTTTCTCTGATAGTAGTCTTAAAGTGGCTTTGTTGGGCCAACAAATCTCCAGGGGACTGGGAAATCAAGTGCTGCTCCTTTAGCGTCTGCAACAGGCCACAACCACGTATTTGGTGCCCAGTCCGACATCTCCTGCACCACTGAGCTCAGCACCACCTGTCTAAACCCTTTCATTCAACTTACCTACAGTTGAATACCCATTTGAAGCCTGGTAAACAAGATAATCTTATTCTGTGTTGGCCTTTGGTGCTACAGAGACCACTCCACTCATCCCTTCACAAGCTGTCTGGAAACAGCCAGGTGCAGGGACTTCAATTTGTGAGAGTAAATTTACTACAACTTTAAATATCTCTGTGATCAGTGGCTTGGGAATGGAATAGCTGCAGTTGAATTTCATCCACTTATATTCATTTACCAACTTAGGGCATACTTTGAAAATGTATAGTGGACTTTGCCCCTGAAGTCCATGTCCTGACAGCCATTGATGTTCATTGCTTTGCTGGTTAAGGCATGCAATTTGATTTTATACCACTGTTCGCATATTACGCTAATCAAGGAAGAAAGCATACCAATTTACAACAGCACCCTATTTATCATGGATAAGTACCGGTGGTAAGAATAAACCAGCTACGGAGAACCACCCCCTGAATCAAAACTTAAACATCAGATTAAAGAGGACTATACTGCACCTCTATCATGCCCCCCCCCCATGTTCTTTATTGGAGCACCATTATGAATTTTACTACGACGGTGATGATCCCAATTCACTGTGTCCCAATCTATGGTGGAAGAGGTCCCCACAACATCTCTACCCTAATCTGATTATCTCCAAAACCCTCCTTCTTCTCTCCTATGTGAAAGAGAAATTAAAGGATCTGAAAAATTGTATCACTGATTTAACTTGTGGTCCACATTATTATGAAACCTACAAAGTTACAGATTAGCTCAAGGTATACCTCATGAACTCCTTGAATGTTGACACTTGTCCAACCCACACAAGACTAAGAAAGTACATTGTAAGGGTCCAGAGAAACAAGGATCCAATACAAGACCCAGTCCCATGAGTGCTAAATATTCCACTATGCAAGAAAGAGACTATCCCAAAGGTCTACAGAAAGATCTCCACATTTATGGGACTTTCATACTGATCTTTCAGGATTTTTTTTGCCCTCTGTCACTCAAAAATGCAAAGAATTTGTACCCATCACAATAAACTCTTGAAAACCAAGGTCAGATTTTCCCTCCTTATCCTGCAAAATTGCAATGTATTTTGGAATGGCAAAATTATATTGTTTGCAGATCCACAGATGGCTCCCCAACAGCTGCAACTTGAGACCCCAGCATCTGTCGATTGACATTGTTGCAAACTTTTGACCCATGATTCATGACAATATCTAATATCCCAAATTTTCATTTCTACTGCAGTTTTTTCTTTACTCAGGAAATTAGTCTCCCTATACTGGTCCTACTCTACTGTGTCCATCCCAGGCTTTGCTTTCTCTTTTTTCTCCGTCTTTTATTATAAGTAACAGTTTATTACTTGATCAAGCTCATAACCCCTCTGCATCTGTAATGGGCAGCAAGTGAAAAATGTAAATAAGAATCTGGTCTGCTCTGGTCACTGGGCACTAGTATGGTTGCGATATTCAACATTTTTCTACCTTACATAACTTTTTATTTCCTCTTTACTGAACATACTGGTTGCTGTTTGGTCTCCACAATACTTATGATGCAATTCCCACTTCTTTGTGAAGGTGATGGATTCTTGCTGTGATTGCAGTCTCCCAAACTTCAGGTATGCTCCTGTTGCTCTTCTCTTTGCCTACTAGTATTATTGGCTGCCGGAATGACTAAAGCTGCAATATCTTCATCACATAACTTTAATATTATAATAATAATAATAATAAAAAAAATAAAAAAATAATTAAACATCTTAGTCCAGATGCAGTCTTTCTACAGGACACTCATTTGAAAAACCGGTCACTTAAAGCAGAGGCTCCCTAAAAATATATATTTATTAAAAAGCCAGCAGCTACAAATACTGCAGCTGCTGACTTTTAATAAATGGACACTTTCCTGTCCAGGGTGCCCTTGATGTTGGCAGCCAAAGAAATTGTTGGCCTTCGGCTGCCCCGCCATTATTCTCGGTTAGGGAATCAGGAAGTGAAGCGTTTGCGGCTTCACTTCCCATATTCCTACTGCACAATGCACGAGTCGCGCTGCGCATTCTCACTGGTCCCCGCTGTCTCCTGGGACCAGTGAGTTTCCTAGAAGAACAGCGGGGGGAGGGTGGGTGGAAGGTACGTGACTCCCACAGGAGTCTAATGCCTGGAAGTGGGTGCAAATACCTGTTTTATACAAGTATATACACCCCCTCCCCCTGAAAGGTGCCAAATGGGACACCAAGGGGGGAGGTTCCAAAAAAGGGGAGGTTCACTTTTTTGTGGGACCTCCGCTTTAAACCAACTGCAAGAGAAATAGAACTTAGAATAAGGAAATGTGATTCAGACTTAACAAATCTTCCATTTGACACAGTTCCCTATAAATGTTTACTGTACAATATAATGCCCTTGGCATGCTGGATCATAAGGTGAGTACATGGATTGGAAACTGGCTACAAGGGGAGTTCAGAGGGTAGTGATACATGGGGAGTACTCGGAATGGTCAGGGTGGGATAGTGGGGTCCCCAAGGGTTCTTTCTGGGACCAGTCCTATTTAATTTGTTCATAAACAACCTGGAGGATGGGATAAACAGTTCAATCTCTGCATTTGCGGACGATACTGAGCTAAGCAGGGCAACAACTTCTCCGCAGGTTGTGGAAACCTTGCAAAAAGATCAGACAATTAAACAGCAAATGAGGTTTATTGTAGAAAATTGTAAATAAATGCATTTGGGTGTCAAAAATACTAATGCAATCCATACACTGGGGGGGAGGGGGTAACCTCTGGGGAAATCTAGGATGGAAAAGGACCTGGGGTCCTAGTAGATGATAGGCTCAGCAATGGCATGCAATGTTAGCAAAGCAAACAGAATATTGGCATGCATTAACCACTTAAGGACCGCCTACTGCACATTTACGTCGGCAGAATGGCAACGGCTGGGCACATCACGTATATATACGTTGATTTTAGTACCCAGCCGTGGGTCGCGGCGCGCGCCCGCGACCCGGTCCGAAGCTCCAGGACCGGGACCGCGGATTCGCGGACCCGATCGCCGCTGGAGTGCGGCGATCCGTCCCGGGAGCGAAGAACGGGGAGAGCCGTGTGTACACACGGCGTCCCCGTGCTTCTCTGTGGCCGCAGCATCGATCGCGTCATCCCTGTAATAGGGGGACGCGATCGATGATGTCACACCCTACAGCCACACCCCCCTACAGTTGTAAACAACACATTAGGTCACACATCCCCTACAGCGCCACCTGTGGTTAACTCCCAAACTGCAACTGTCATTTCCACAGTAAACAATGCAATTTAAATGCATTTTTTGCTGTGAAAATGACAATTGTCCCAAAATGTCCGAAGTGTCCGCCATATTGGCGCAGTCATGAAAAAAATCGCTGATCGCCGCTATTAGTAGTAAAAAAAAAAAATTAATAAAAATGCAATAAAACTATCCCTTATTTTGTAAACACTATAAATTTTGCGAAAACCAACCGATAAACGCTTATTGCGATTTCTTTTACCAAAAATACGTAGAAGAATACGTATCGGCCTAAACTGAGGAAAAAAAAAATTTTTATATATATTTTTGGGGGATATTTATTATAGCAAAAAGTAAAAAATATTGCATTTTTTTTAAATTGTCGCTCTATTTTTGTTAATAAGCGCAAAAAATAAAAAACCGCAGAGGTGATCAAATACCACCAAAAGAAAGCTCTATTTTGGGGAAAAAAGGACGCCAATTTTGTTTGGGAGCCACGTCGTACGACCGCGCAATTGTCAGTTAAAATGAAGCAGTGCCGAATCACAAAAAGGGGCAAGGTCCTTTACCTGCATTTTGGTCCGGTCTTAAGTGGTTAAAAAGGGTATTAAATCCAGAGATAAAGTGATAATTCTCCCTCCTACAAGACTCTGGTCCGGCCACACCTAGAGTATGCTGTCCAGTTCTGTGAACCAGTCCTCAATAACGATGTACTGAAGCGAGTACAAAGAAGGGAAACAAAGCTAATAAAGGGTCTTGAAGATATTAGTTATGAGGAAAAGTTGTGAGCACTTAACCAATTCTAATCTGGAGAAGAGACGCTTAAGAGGGGATATGATTTTTAATTTACAAATACCATACTGGTGCAGGGCTGTCCTTAATGAGAGGGCACACCTGGGCACTGCCCAGGGGCCCCAGCTGTGGGGGGCCCCTGCCCTTTTTACCAAAGCAGCTGGTCCTGAGCCCGGGCTGCCCTGAAATTGGGGGCCCGGGCTGCCCCGAAATTGGGGCAGCCCGGGCTGCCCCTCTACATCCCAGATATCCCCCCAGCACTTTGACCCCTCTACACCCTAGATATTCCCTACCTCCTACCTACTTGATTTAGGTTTACCTGCACTGTTTCCATTGCAGGGCCCCAGAGCAGTACTTTGCCCAGGGGCCCATGATGCCATTAAGATGGCCCTGCTCAGGGGGTTGAATTGAGATCACGATTTTTAAAACGCTTAATTGTGCAGCTCTACTTGACAGTATAATATTTATGTGTACTGGCTCAGACTGCACGCAAATACACACACAACATCTGTCACAACCTCTGCAGTGTCACAATGAGGTTCATTAACTGCTTGCCGACCAGCCGCTGCAATTATACAGCGGAAGGTCAGCTCTGCTGTCGAGATCACGTAGCCCTCCGTCGTGATCACCGCTGGGACTTCCCGCGATCGCTCACTACAGAGCGAGGACCGGGAGCTGGATGTGTAAAAACTCCCCTCCCAGTCCCTGTCAGGGGAGAAATGACTGATCGTCTGTTCATACAATGTTTGAACAGCGATCAGTCATTTCCCTTAGTCAGTCCCAACCCCCCTTCAGTTAGAACACACCCAGGGAACATACTTAACCCCTTCCTCGCCCAAATAGTGTATATATATTTAGGGGTCCCTAACTCCTGGGCCGTGGACCAGTGCCAGTTCCATGGCTTGCTGGATGCCAAGTGGGGCTTGGTGGTGGGCAGACCAAGACAGTACAACCTGCACTGTCACTCTACAACCACTAGAGGGCACCTACTCCCTTTCTCCTAGCATCACTATTCCCTTCCCTCTCTGGGTCACAGAGGAGAAGGGGAGGGTGGAGTGCTGGGTCGCGGACAGGATCTCAGGGCACCAATGACACCCAGGCTGTACCACCCTTCCCATTTAAGTGGGAAACTGCACCCCCAATACCCCCCAGGTGACAGGCTGCAACCACAACACCGCCCCCCCTCCTCTAACACCGTCAATGGAGGGGTTGACTTGAGGTCTAGTGCTAGAATTTTTGCACTCGCTCTAACGATCGCGGCAATACCTCACATGTGTGGTTTGTACCACCATTTCATATATGGGCTACCCCCCATTATATTGCCCCATAAAATGGCCCCCATTAAAATTTGCCCCATAAACTGGCCCTTATCAAAATGCCCCCCTCAAAACTGTCCCCATCACCAAATTTGAAGATCCTAGCCAATATGGTTTTTGAGATATTGACCAGCAAAGAAAATTGCGGAAGTCCCGACAAGAGAACATTTCAGCAATTGTGTCCAGGAAGGAGTTCCAGAGGTTGGGTAGATTTGTGAAAGACTGTCCCTAAATCAACACTAACTATTTTCAAGGGCAGCGGGAGAGGTTGCTGCGATATAAAGGTAAGTATATTTTCGGAGCCAGCCAATGAAAAATCAAGACATGATTTCTAAAACTGCAAACCACTCCCTCATTTTCAAGCCGACCTACACAATATCTTATATCAAAATGTTCAGCTATCCCTGCTGCCACTACACATATCCACGGCTAAAGTCATAGTCCTAAGCGTTTTCACAATATGTCCATTTGTTTGAAACCTATGCCATCCAATGACCTCCATTGACTTCCATTAAAATTAAAGTCTAGACATCAAAAATGTAAGTGCAATTTGTAAACTGCGACTGTGCCTTCAATTATAATATTTCAGAAATATACATCAAATGTAGGTCTGGGTCTTGTGATTCACACAGTATAAATATATATCGCTGTACGATTTCTAGTTTTTAAAATACAATCGTTTGAAGAAGGACAAGTATTTAAAAAAACAAGACTATCTGGTTTGTTATCCAACGATCCCGGCAATACCTCACATGTCTGGTTTGTACACAATTTTCATATATGGGCGCCCATCAAAACTACCCCCATCATAATTAAAATTTGCCCCATTAAAATTTGCCCCATAAAACGGCCCGCATTAAAATTTGCCCCATGAACTGGCCCTTATCAAAATGACTTCCTCAAAAAACTGTCCCCATCACCAAATTTGAAGATCCTAGCATTTATGTTTTTTGAGATATTGACCAGCAAAGCAAAGTGCAGAAGTCCCGTAAAAAAGGGAAAATTTCAGCAATTGTGGCAGGGAAGGAGTTCCAGGAGGTCGGTAGATTTTGTGAGAGACTGTCCCTAAATCAACAGTAACTATTTTTCAGAGGGCAGCGGGAGAGGTTGCTGCGGATATATAGGTAAGTATATTTTCGGAGCCAGCCACCCAAACGAATGGTGAAGCTTAGACTGTGACAAGACAAAAAATGAAAAATTAGGACATGATTTCTAAACTGCGACCACTCCCTCATTTTCAAGGCCGCCTACACAAATTGAATATCAAAATGGGTCAGCTATCCCTGCTGCCACTACACGGTTCCACAGCTCAGCCATAGTCCTAATTGTTTAAAAAAAAGCTGCAAAATCGTGTCTCGCGCATAAAAGAAGAGGGCCTATTGAAGTTAACTCCACCGTGGGCCGGTCCCAAGTCTGTGCTGAGAAAGGAGGAGGGCCTTTCCACTTCCCCTTCTGTTCCCTTTCACCCTTCCCCTCACTTTCTCCATGTTCCTTTAAGACAGTTTATTGAAAAGGGCTAAAAAGAGTTTGTATACAGTCATAATCTAAAGTTCCACTGTACATTCTCTTCTCTGCTGTCCCGTCTGTGTGCTTGTCCCACTGTAAAGTGTGGGAAGAGGTGTACCCCTTTACGGAGGATAGACAGCAGGATCCGTTCGCCCCTTGTACATTAACTTCTGAAGAGAGAGAGCGGTTTGGTATCAAGGTGCCAATATTGCTGTCTTGTGGAGGAAGTTCCTTCCCTCCTCTTTCCCTTTTCCCCCAATGACACATGAACACCTTGAAGGTCTGTGTCCTACAATGGAAAGTTTTCAATATTTTTTAACTCTGCCATGGCCGGAAATCCCAAGCCTGTGCTGCGAAAAGAGGGATGGGTGCTGGGAAAGCAAACCAGCCCTGTAAGAATATTTGCTACTGTAGACCATTGGCAAGGTCACTGGGGATTCTCCAGGAACTCAGCCAAACATGGCAAGGAAGTACAAGTGGGGGGGGGGGGGTGTCATTTTCCAAATATTTTCCGTGTACAGTGTTTTTTGATAACTTTACATAGGATTGTAGACAGTCCTCTTTGGGGCTACATTCAGAGGCGGCTCTAGGCTTTGTGAGGCTTAGGCAAAACCTAGACATGAGGCCCTACTCACACCCATAATGGGAAAAAATAATTAAAGCAATAGAAAAATGACATGTATAAATTACGCAACAGTAGGACGTGTGGCTTATAGCGGCTTTAGGAAAGTCTGCGGCTTGGCCGAGGCCAAGGCCTAGCAGCGCACTGCACTTACCAGATCCAATCCCCATTTATGCACTCTCGAGCATAAAAAAAAAAACTGCAAAAGAGATAATCTATCTGCAAAAACACTGTACACTTGAAAACTGATTCTGAAAATGGTCCCCTCCTCCATCTTCCCATCTTCCCTGCCATCTTAAACAATTAATTATGTTTATTTTTCTGGCCAGCTTGGCATGGGAATATAGGTAAAACAACTTATCCTTGCCTTGGTTATATCCCGCCTTGATTACTGCAACTCCCTCCTCATTTACACAGGCCATGCCCCTTTCAGTTTATTATGAATGCTGCTGCTAGACTAATACACCTTACTAACCGACCCGTGACTGATCCACCATATAAAAATTCTAATTACTAACCACAATCACTAAACTACAATGCCATCCACAACATCACCTCATCAACCTCATCTGAAGACGTTGTCCAAATCATCCTCTCCGCTCCTCCCAATACATCTTGCTCTCAAGCTTCCTTGTTAACTGCGTCCCATACTCGCCTCCAGGACTTCTCCAGAACCTCTCCAATCCTCTAAAACTCCCTATCCCAGTATGTCCGGTCAGCTGCCACCCTGTCCACCTTTAGGCGTTCTTTGAAAACTCATTAATTTAGGTAAGCCTACCCCACCTCTACCGAAAAAAACTGTACTTGAGTCCCCTCCATCAGATCATTCCCTGCAGATATGCTTCATGAGCAGGGCCATAGGTGTGCATGCCAAAGCTCAAATACACGTGTGTGTGTGTGTGTGTGTATATATGTATTTATTGTGACACTCTCTGGTGAAGCTGGTACAGTGAAAGAGAAGTAAGGTAGCACTTCATTATTGGCACAACTAGTCAGAGGAAGATATTTCCCCCCCGCTAGCACACAGAGCGATAATGCTTATGCACTTGGGGTGATTAGGGTGTGCCCAGGCACACACTTTGAGCAGGCCCCTCCGATTCCTTCTGTATTGAAATTGTACTGCCCCCTTTATATTGTAAAGTACTGCACAAACTTTTGGCGCTATATAAATCCTAAATAATAATAAAGTGAGGAGGAGGAGGAGAGCCTCGGAGTCTAATAGAGGCTGATGGCTTGACTCCCCCACTGGGCACATAGGCCCGGATTCACAAAGCACTTGCACCAATGTATCCCTCCAGATACGCCGCGTAAGTACAAATATGCACTGTCATATCTGTGCTTCGGACCCACAAACTAAGATACGCTTAAAAACAGACTTTCATCCCACCGACGTAACTTGCCTACACTGGCGTAGAGTGGGCGCATCTTTACGCTGGACTAATGTGGTGCTACCATTGATTTTGTATTTAAATATTCAATTGAGGGAGATACGCCGATTCACGAACGTACTTGTGCTCAGCGCATAATTTAAGCGGTTTGCATAAGTTTTACGTTTGCCGTAAAGTTATTCCCCATAGATGAGGCGCAACCCCATGCAAAGGTATGGACCAGGGAACACAAGCCTACGTATGTACGTTGGTCGTCTGTGAATATGGGCCGACGTGGGCCTGGCTGAGCGTAGGTTACGTTA
The DNA here is from genome assembly GCA_029574335.1 of Rana kukunoris. Classification (NCBI taxonomy): domain Eukaryota; kingdom Metazoa; phylum Chordata; class Amphibia; order Anura; family Ranidae; genus Rana; species Rana kukunoris. Next base: position 10,453 of record JAJQKJ010002901.1, read on the forward strand.
ACGGCATATACAGTGATCCGGCGTTCTCTTAGGCAGTTGTCCTGATGTGGTTGTGCGCATGCACACGGGTATACGTCCACGGCTCGACGCATGCGCAGTTAGTTTTAAGTACTTGTCTGGCACCCAAACCAATATTTGCGTGATCCACGCTTCATTAGCATGGATCACGCCCACTTCCAGCCCACTTCCACTTAAGTTCCGCTCCATCTTTTTTTTTTTTTTAAGCCTATTCAATGTGGTTTTATATAACAATTTAGTACTCTCTCATCTGGCTATTAAAATCATCTCCCGTCCGTTTTCATTTAAAATAAACACTTATAACTGATCCTGGGATTTGCCATTTTGCTTGTGGGCATACTGAAGACCACAAGCACAGACTTACGGGTAGCGGTGTCTCGAGACATTTCGCTGGACAGCGCTGCGCTTTGTCTCCTAGGAAGCATGACACTTTGCTCCCAGGAGACATTGCGGAGACCTCCCAGCATACATAGCGCCGCCAGGGAAGGCAAAGTATACGCCTACTCCCGCGGGAGGAAAACCCGGAAGTCCTAATGCAGACAGCTGGTTCAAGGTAATTAGAGCCGCAGAAAAAAAGGTTAGGCATACGTGCATGTAAATGTTGCAAGGATGTGGATAAAGTAATGTTGAAAATTAGGGTGAACCTAATTTAAGAAACAAGTGTCAAAAAAGATTTGGACTTTAAAGAAGTTGTAAAGTAAAACAATTTTTTTTTTGCTGAAATGACTGTTTTACAGGGTATAAAGACATAATAGTTAACTGATTCCTTTTAAAAACGATTAAAAATAGAAAAAAATCAATCATATAATGTACCTGTAGTTTTTTAGTTTCGTTTTGCATCTAGTTTCGTTTTTGCATCTAGTTATCCTGTATCTGTGCTGGACAGAGCCATAGAGCAGTGATGGTTTGGAAAACGAAACTAGAAGCTCCCAGTACTGTGGTCACAGGAAAACAGACAACCAGAAGTGTCCAAAACAGAGGAGAATTACAGCAACATCAGAGCAAAAACAAACAACGAGGACATTGAAACCAGGACTGCAGTAAGGTAAAGGAAGCTATTTAGCTAAAAAAAAATCTAACATTACATTGAGCCGAGTTGTGATAATGAAAATTATGCAGACCTTTTTTTGCCGTACATAGCGTTTTTTCTATATTTTTCACAGCGGCTTCCGGTAGGTAATGTGCGGGACTGGGCGTTCCTATTCACATGCTAATTGATTGACATGCTTCCCACCGGCGCATACAGCGCGTCGCGACTTGCCGAAAGAAGCCGAACGTCGGTGCGCAAGGACACCTCTGCAGCCTTACCTACTGTTGCTAAGGGAATCACATATCCTGCTTAGCGATCACCCCTACCTCATTAAGCATCACATCACCATAAGTACATGTATCATCAGCAATATCTTCAACATCAGCATTCATAAACACAGCAGTTTTATAATCTCTATCAGATTGACTTTTGTCAGAATGCATGGCAACCTGCATGCGACTCAGCTCATCACCCTTCCTTTACAAAGGAATTATTTTGCCCACTAGGGCGGCTTCACAGTTGTCCTGGGAAACCACTTGCCTTACCAATACAGGCTTCCTTTGGCAACTCTGCAGTAGCTGTCTCTATCGCTAGGGAACATGACACACCTAACACATCACCCCATGGTCACCCCTAACACATCTCTCTCAACATTCTGCTGGACTACCTTAGGTGCACCCATAGTCCATTTGTCCATTTCAGACTTTGACCTTGCTGCAAGCAGGGCTTTAACCTGTATCTCCCCACTGATCTGGTTAGCACAGTGCAGCAAGTCCATCTTTACAACTTCTGCAGATCTCCTCACCGGACACACTGCTACTTCCCTTGAATCACAAACTGCAACAGTCTTACCATATCTTGAAACAGCTAGCTCGGTCTTCATTTGAGGGCGCTGTCTCTCAGTTGCATATTCACTGGTGAACTCCCCCTGGTGGCCACAGGATGAAATTACAGCAGGCATTTCCCACTGTTTAGCACCCCCTCCAGCTGCACCCCAGAATCTAGGGCAAGAAAATATGCCGTGCCCCAGCTGACCACATTCCAGGCATGGGCGTTTGGCGACTTTCTCCTGTTGCTAAGGGAGATGACACTCTCCCAACATGCAGAATTTTACTTGCATCTGACACATTTTCTCCTGTTGCTAATGGAAACGGTGCTCTCCCAGTTGCACGTTGCTAGCTCTCCGACTCGACACACGTAGACCTCTCTTTCCAGAAAGCGGCTTTGCTTTAAACTTGCCAGGACTCTCTGTAGGCAATATCTTTGTCTTGCGGTCCACTGACCTGACATTACAGGCGTTGCTATGGGCAACTGCAGCCATCTGCTCACTCTTTACATTTTTCACATTGATAGCTGGCCGGCCTGCACCAGTGTTGCTAGGGGCAACAGCATGAACTTCCCCTTTAACTTGGTTCAGAGCAGCCGAGTGCATCTTGCACGAGTCTGGGGCTTGTTCTGTCGGTAACAACCCCTCCAGCCACAAAGTTCTGTCTCTCATTTCAGCAAACCCTGCTTTCTGTTTGCGATTTGTCCTTCTAATCGCTGCAAACAGTCCAATGGTTTATAACACAGTTCCTTTTTAAACACAGGAAAATTTTTGGTGTACTGTCTCCAAGACTTGCCAACAGCACACTTTCACATGAAGACTTCACTCTCTGCGATTCCACTTGAACTATCCATTCCCTGGGCCTTCCCAAATGGATATGTCTTCTCAGGCCACGCTGAACTTCACTTCCACAGGTACACCACCTGTATGCAACACAGTCCACTAATTGAACTCCTGTGCAATGCAGTTCTCCTGACTGCCACACACAGCTAACAACAGTTCATAGCAGAAAACTTTTAACTTTCCATTCACATTGGCTGCTCATCACAGCATTGCTGCAAACACACAGTTTTTTCTACTCACTGTTTTTTTTTTTGTATACAAGGATCTGGAGCTCTTCCAAACTGCCCGACGCAATACCTCCAAGTTCACAGATACAAAAGCAGCCCTCGCAGAGGGGGTTTCCATCATTGCTGTATCTGGCAAAAATCAACACACAATGTCTGATTTGCACACATCGACTTATCCGCATGCAGCGTTTGAGTTTCTTGGACGCACACAGCATCAAACTTCTTGAAGTTTATATATATATTGTGAGGGATTAGCTCGGTAGCGGGTGTGTGTGAGCCCCTGGATTGGTTCACTAACACGCTGAACTATACAGAAAGGCAGTTGAGGATGGTTGAAAACAAAGAATATGGTTTATTCTTCCATATTGCTGGATACAAGTGCAAGCATCAAAACAGCATAAACAAAACAAAACAAAAAATAAACCCTTGCCACTTGGGGCGTCTATCTTTACAACACAGGAACCTACCTATGGAGTCTGGCACAGCCTACTGCTGGGCAGACACTGCTGGTCAGACAGCAGAAAAACAATAGTCTTTTTGATTTTTATCACACAGAAAAATCAACAACCACCTCACCTCTTCAGAAGTCTTTCTGACTGCTCCTTAACTCAAAAAGCCTCAGGATTCAGCAATCAGTAGTCATCCTTTGAATGTCTTATAGAGGCCTTAACTTGCTTCATTCTAAACAGCTGAAGTTTTCCCAACGCCCTAAAAACCTTTCTGGCTATTTCTGCCGGCGACACCTAATAGTAATTGGTGAATTGTCTAAACAAGGCAGAAATGTATCTCCTGTCTGTGACAACGCCCACAGATTTACCTGACTTCCTGTCACAATATATATATATATATATATAATATATATATATATATACATATATATATATTAGGTAACACCTGTTCAATGACTTGGTAACACAAATTGCTTATCAGCCAATCACATGGCAGCAGCTCATGCATTTAGTCATCTAAACGTGGGGAAGTATACTTGCTGAAGTTTAAACGTGGGGAAAAAAAGGGATTTAAGTGGAACATAGGGATTTAAAGGGACGGAAAAGGGAAGGGATAGGTACGACAATTGAGACTTTATATGAAGCACACAGTCTCGGAAAACAACTATCAATAAATTGTAAATATTTATTGGTACAAATAAACCATAATTACATAAAAAAAACAATGATTGATAGTGTTTTGTATATATCCCATAGAGTTACATATATGTACACATGTACGTATAATGTAAACATATCACAGAGACAACTACAATGGTGGAAAAGCCGCCCAAATCTCTTATTTGCATAGGTATATCTGGAGAGAAACCCTGGGGTAATGGCATCTCAATCTTGGAGCCACGAGAATTGAATAGGACATAATGGGGTTGATTTACTAAAGACAAATAGACTGTTCACTTTGCTAATAAATACACGTTGCAAGGGAATTTCCCCCAGACCTTAGTGAATGAGTTAAAATTCGCTGATTTCCATCATCCAATCATGTTCAAGCAGATATTTGTAAAGGGAAACTACAGCACCTTCACTAAGCTTTGGGGCAAATTTCCTGCAAAGTGCTACTTTCTGTGCAAAGTGGGTAGCCTATTTGCCTTTCGTAAATTATAGTATTTAGACTATTGTCTGCATTTGTAAGTAATAGCCAAGGACATTATAGCAAAGAGACAAGAAGTCCATCTATCCTTGCATTACCCTTGGGATGAAGCAATAGAACCTGAATAGGTGACACTCAAAAAAGGCTCCCAGTTAAAACGGACATATTGGGGGTTATTTACGAAAGACAAATCCACTTTGCACTACAAGTGCAAACTACAAGTGCAAAGTGCACCTGAAATTGCACTGAAAATGCACTTGGAAGTGCAGTCGTTTTAAATCTGCATGGTAGATCTGAAATTAGGGGAAGCTCTGCTGATTTTATCATCCAATCATGTGCAAGCTAAAATGCTGTTTTTAATTGTCCTTGCATGTCCCCCTCGGATCTACAGCGACTGCACTTCCAAGTGCAATTTGCACTTGTAGTGCAAAGTGGTTTTGCCTTTGATAAATAACGCCCAATGTAAAAATTAAGGGTACATAGGTACATGTAATTTTATGTAATTATGGTTTATTTGTACCAATAAATATTTATATTTTTATTGATAGTTGTTTTCCCGAGACTGTGTGCTTCATATAAAGTCTCAATTGTCGTACCTATCACCTTCCCTTTTCCCTCCCTTTAATCCCCTATTTGTCACTTAAATCCCTTTTTTCCCCATTCTGATACTAAGTTTGAACTTCAGCAAGTATGCTTCCCCACGTTTAGATGACTAAATGCATTGAGCTGCTGCCATGTGATTGGCTGATAAGCAATTTGTGTTGCAAAGTCATTGAACAGGTGTACCTAATATATATGTATATATATATATATTTATGTCCTATTCAATTCTCGTGGCTCCAAGATTGAGATGCCATTACCCCAGGGTTTCTCTCCAGATATACCTATGCAAATAAGAGATTTGGGTGGCTTTTCCACCATTGTAGTTGTCTCTGTGATATGTTTACATTATACGTACATGTGTACATATATGTAACTCTATGGGATATATACAAAACACTATCAATCATTGTTTTTTTTATGTAATTATGGTTTATTTGTACCAATAAATATTTACAATTTTATTGATAGTTGTTTTCCCGAGACTGTGTGCTTCATATAAAGTCCCAATTGTCCCCCTATCCCCTTCCATTTCCCCTCCTTTTAGTCCCCTATTTTTTACTAGTTAGGGATGGAGGTACATTGTTCCTATTGGTCACAACCTCACACAAAGTGCCAATTTGTTGCTTTTTTTCTTTCAAGGGATTTAAGTGACTTTTAATGTGGCATGGTTGTTGCTGTCAGGCGGGTTGGTCTCAATATTTCAAAAACTGCCTATCTACTGGGATTTACACGCTCAACCATCTCTAGGGTTTACAAAGAATGATCGCATAAAGAGAAAATATCTAGTGAGCGACAGTTGTGTAGAGGAAAATGCTTTGGTTCCAGATGATAGAAAAGCAACAGTAGCTCCAATAACCACTCGTTACAACCAAGGCATGCAGAATATCATCTCTAAATGCACTGGTATTGAGCCTTGAAGCAGATGGGCTACAGAATCAGAAGGCCACTCCTGTCAGATACAAACAGGAGGCTTCAATTCACACCAAAATTGGACAATAGAAGATTGGAACAACGTTGCCTGGTCTGATGAGTCTCGTTTTTCGCTGTGTCATTCAGATGGTAGGGTCAGAATTTTGTGTAAACAACATGAAAACATGGGTCCATCCTACCTTTGATCAATGGTTAAACCTGGTGGTGGCAGTTTAGTGGTGTGGGGGATAGTTTCACACTTCAGGCCCCTTAGTACCAACTGATTGTTGTTTAAACACCACAGCCTACCTGCGTATTGTTGCTGACCATGTCCAGCCCTTTATGACTACAGTGTAACCATCTTCTGATGGCTACTTCAAGCAGGAAAATGCACCATGTCACAAAGCTAAAATCATCTCAGCACAGGTTTCTTGAACATGACATTGAGTTCACTGTACTCCACAGTCACCAGATCTCAATCCAATAGAGCACCTTTGGGATGCAGTGGAAAGAGAGATTAGCATCATGGGTGTGTAGCCGACAAATCTGTGGCTATTGCCTGATGATGTCATGTCAATATGGACCAAAATCTCTGAGGAATGTTTCCATCATCTTGTTGAAGCTGATTCACGAAGGATTAGGCCAGTTCTGAAGGCAAAGGGGGGTCCAATCCGGTAATAGCAAGGTGAACCTAATAAAGTGTCTAGTGAGTGTATATGTATATATATTTCTTCAAATATAATCTACACATTATTCTATTATTCTTAAATCATACACAGATTTTAACAAGCCTTTCTTAATCTCTAACTTTTTTATCCTATATTAATGACAACGTACTTACAAGCCATTACCAGACACATAATATTTATTACTACTTTATAGGACATAATTTTGATGCAGTGAGGTTATATTCATTTCCACTCATTATCTGGAAAAGCTATCTTTGGTTTCTTAAGGTAGCACATTAAAGAAAAAAATGACATGAAATGAGAGATATTCTCCATTACACTCCATTACATATTTTTATTCTTGTTAAATGTAAAGCAGTCAGCTTTATTAAGTATTTTTTTATTTTTTTAGTTCCCTCTTTTTCTACCGCCCCAATCTATTCTCATGGATATCCTATAAATGGCCACATATGGCTGGGTGTCTACACGAGTGATGACGGTACAGCTGGCTTTCATTGCCCACCAATTTACAGAAGCCCCCTTTATTGTGAGCCTGACAGCGCCAAGGAGCTTTGCAGATCAAACAAATATATCTATTTTCTAATTGTCTATTTATCACTTTCCAGGGATTGTGGACCTCTTATAGGAAGGCAAAGGAAGAAAAGCCTTGAACAATGATTCCTGTCAAGGCACTGACTCACTTTAAATTAGGATCTGGTTGCTAAATAACTAATTTAGTCCTGCTATCGAGCTGAAAAAGTAGGTATTCAGTGTAAAGTGCCAACCGGGGAATTGATTATGTCTTCTCTTAGTGTGCATGATAAAACTGCCAGACCTGACCACTGTTGAAAGCGTAGTAGGTGTCCCTAGAGACCAGCGGCTTTTCATCATAGAGAATTAGCACAAATTCTACCAAGCAAGCTGCTCAGCCAGACAGCTGAATGGAAAAGATCATGCACAGACTGAACATATTTGTTAGTTTTGTATCTGCTTTCTTTATAGAGATTTGCAACCTGTGATTAAATCTAATTTTCCTTGGGAGGTAGCATAGAAGTGATTTGTCACTAGAGAGCAGCTGAATACATGAAAACACTGTTGAGTGAAAATCTAATTTATTTTATGATGTGACAAGTACATTTTTATTCTTTGAGAAAATTACTTTTATTTATTTATTAAAGCTTATAGTTTTAAGTATGTTTTAGTTACAACTATATTGGAGATTTAATAAAACTTGTGCACTCAGAATCTGGTGCAGCTGTGCATGGCGGCCAATCAGCTTATAACTTCAGCTGGTTCAATTAAGCTTTGGCAATAAAACCTGGAAGCAGATTTGTTCCTATGCAGAATTGCATCAAATGTTGCACTTTACAATTGTTGTAAATAATATATATGTCCTAATATATAAGAATTTAACTTTTAAAATAAACTGCAGGTCTGAAAAAGTTAAAGTATTACTGTATAATAGTAGATAGTGGTATCTTATTGCTAATGAAATGCTGATTTGCCCAGTTTTGGCCTATGCAATGCAGTGTGATACATTTTTTGCAGCAAGATTAAGAGGACCGGCTCTATAAATCTAGTTCACCTTGTGTCAGCCAATGGTGTTATTTTCCCGTAGCCACCAATTCGAGTAAAACATTTAGGGCAGGTCTGGTGCTGATTGGTGACCGAGGAGAAGCTACTTCCGGCTGCATTCACACTATTATGTGGTGACCAGCATTTTACTGGCACTGTAAGGCCACGTAACACACGAGGATCATGTCCGCTGAAACTGGTCCGCAGACCAGTTTCAGCGGACATGTTCGATCGTCTGTACGGCCTAGCGGACAGTTTTCAGCAGACAAAAGGCTAAGCATGCTTAGAAACTTGTCCGCTGGAAACCATCGGACCGAAATCCTGCGCATGCGTCGAATTGATTCGAGGCATGCGTGGAAGCATTGAACTTCCGTGTTTGAGCACGTCGGTGTCTTCCACGTCACCGCGTTCTCTGTCCGCGGGGATTTTGGTCTGATGGTGTGTACACACATCAGACCAAAATATCCCTAGAGACATGTCCGATGAAAACGGTCCGCGGACCGATTTCATCGGACATGTCTCCTCATGTGTACATGGCCTAAGATGCCGATCACCGCAAGGATACACAGAAAACTATTGTTCCTCTTAGAATATAAAATAAGCAAAGGTCTCTATGTTGCAGCTGTAAAGGGACAATCTTTAGTCCTAACTCTACAGCCAGCTAGTGTTGGAGCGGTGCTCACTAACCTGTGTAAAAAACGTATGTATTTACATACCTATTTGCAGCCTGCCTTGGTCTAGTCACATGAGGAATGAATGCCAACAATAGAGAAGCCATAGGAGGTTAAAGGGGTTGTAAAGACAAAAATATTTTCCTCCTTAAATTAAAGTCTGACAGTAGCTGATGAAGTAAAAAGTAATGTTTTGCATTATAACTAGTTTGATACCTGTTGAAATCGAGCTGTTTTATTCACCTCTGTCACTCCTGAATCGTTATTCTCACTGACTTCCTGGTTTGCGGTGCACATTCATTCTTGCTACATCACGGCCTAATGGGAACTACATTTCCCATTAGGCTTAGCCTCCATGCCTATGAGGGTTAAGAGAGCATCTTCACGCAGGGCTGTTGTCATAGGGAGGGGGTGAGCACATTCTGCTTTCCACCATGCAGGTGCTGGTGGAAAGCAAGAAGAGGAGAGACAGGAAATGGCATTTTCAAACCTGGATTACTGTATTTTGGAGGTCAAAAGGAAAAACGAGGTAAGTGATATTAAAATGCTCTAGCTTACAGCAAGCAATTGATCTAATAAAAAATGAACCTTTAGTGTTCCTTTAAAGGAGTTGTCTGAAGCCACATTCCACAACATGCCTGATTGTAGCCAATAAAAATACCTTTTAAAAGAAGTCACTCTCATGAAAATCGTCCCAGCAGTTCTTCTTTTATTCCCTCTGTTAGTTTTCTTTACTTCCTGGTTCTCTTCCACGGCCACCATGATAATACTGGCTCTCCAGCATGCCTCCTCCTCTCTTCCTGTAATCTCCTTCCCTCCCCCCTGTAAACTCCCCCCGCCGGACCCCCTCCCTAAATTATAATATTTCACGCCCCTTCTCTTCTCACCTATTTCCCTATCCCTGCCTCCTAAAAAGCGTCCTCTTCTATTGGATAGCCGAGCTCCAATGATCTTTTGGCCCCCCCCAGCGGTGCATCTAGCAATGTAAGCACGTAAAGCTTACTTTATTAGATGCTCTAGTCCTGGTTCAGCAGCGGTCAAAGAATCTGAAGTTTGTGCACCAATCACCATCGCATCATGGTAAAATAAACTATAATATACACAACCTCTTCATATGTTACTTCCCTAGCCAAAACTACAAGTCACAGCATTCACATACATAAAAAATATTGTATTGGCATGCTGTGACTTGTAGTTCTCCCCTTGATGTAAGCAGCATTTCATTATAGTATTTATATTGAAATGCTTATTACCTCAGGAGCAAAACTACAAGTCACAGCATTCCCTTACAGTATTTCTATGTATTGGCATGCTGTGACTTGTAGTTCTCCCCTTGATGTAAGCAGCATTTCATTATATGTATTTATATTGAAATGCTTATTACCTCAGGAGCAAAACTACAAGTCACAGCATTCCCTTACAGTATTTCTATGTATTAGCATGCTGTACAGTTGCACATCAAAGGGCATCGGCGGGTGTCCGTTGATTCGCTGTGCGTGCTGCATGACATGGCATTGTGGCAACCCTAAAGTCGTTTGCTGGAGTCTAGACCGATCAATTCGGACAGGAGACATGAGGGTCGCCTAGATCCATAGCTGATGGTCATGTGGATGCTGTGAGCCGACTGTTGATAATCGCTCCTGCCCTGCATGCTTCAGAGTACTAAGTCAGAGCGCTAGGTCACTGTTTCCTGAGGTCAGCCTCCTCTCTCATGACTCCTCTCCCTCTCTCTCCTGCCTTCTATCTCTCTCCTACCCCCTCCCTCTCTCTCCTGTCCCCCTCCCTCACCTCCCACCTCCCCCTCTCTCCTGCCCCCTCCCTCTCTCTCCTGTCCCCCCCCTCCCTCACCTGCTCCACCTCCCCCTCTCTCCTGCCCCCTCCCTCTCTCTATTGCCCCTCTCTCCCTCCTGCCCCCTCCCTCTCTCTCCTGCCCCCTCCCTCTCTCGTCCTGCCCTCTCTCCCTCTCCTCCCCCTCCTGCCCCCTCCCTCTCTCTCCTGCCCCCTCCCTCTCTCTCCTGCCCCCTCCCTCTCTCTCCTGTCCCCTCCCTCACCTGCTCCACCTCCCCCTCTCTCCTGCCCCCTCCCTCTCTCTCCTGTCCCCCTCCCTCACCTGCTCCACCTCCCCCTCTCTCCTGCCCCCTCCCTCTCTCTATTGCCCTCTCTCCCCTCCTGCCCCCTCCCTCTCTCTCCTGCCCCCTCCCTCTCTCTCCTGCCCTCTCTCCCTCTCCTGCCCCCTCCCTCTCCCTCCTGCCCCCTCCCCTCTCTCTCCTGCCCCCCCCCTCTCCCTCTCTCTCCTGCCCCCTCTCCCTCTCTCTCCTGCCCCCCTCTCCCTCCTGCCCCCTCACCCTCCTGCCCCCTCACCCTCTATCCTGCCCCGTCCCCTCTCTCTCCTACTTCTCTCTATCTTGCCCCCTCCCTCTCACTCTCCTGCCCGCTCTCCCTCTCACTCTCCTGTCCCCTCTCACTCTCTCTCCCTGTCCCCCTCACCTGCTTCACCCCCCCCTCACCTTCTCTCCTACCCTCTCCCCTCACCACCTACCCCTCTCTCCTGTCACCTCTCTCTCCCTGCCTCTCACTCTCCTGCCCGCTCTCCCTCTCACTCTCCTGTCCCCTCTCACTCTCTCTCCTGTCCCCCTCACCTGCTTCACCCCCCCTCACCTTCTCTCCTACCCTCTCCCTCACCACCTACCCCTCTCTTCTGTCACCTCTCTCTCCTGCCTCTCACTCTCCTGCCCGCTCTCCCTCTCTCGCTCTCCTGTCCCCCTCCCTCACCTGCTCCACCTCCCCCTCACTCTCTCTCCTGCTCCCTCAACTCTCTCTCTCCTATTTCTCTCTCTATCCTGCCCCCTCCCTCTCTCTCCTGCCTCTCACTCTCCTGTCCCCTCTCACTCTCTCTCCTGTCCCCCTCTCTCAACTGCTTCACCTCCCCTCACCTTCTCTCCTGCCCTCTCCCTCACCACCTACCCCTCTCTTCTGTCACATCTCTCTCCTGCCTCTCACTCTCTCTCCTGTCCCCCTACCTCACCTGTAAAACCTCCCCCTCTCTCCTGCCCTCTCCCTCACCACCTATCCCTCTCTCCTGTCACCTCTCTCCCTCCTGTCCCCCTCCCTCACCTGATCCACTTCCCCCTCACCCTCTCTCCTGCCCCCTCCCTCTCTCTCCTACTTCTCTCTATCCTGCCCACTTCCTCTCTCTCCTGTCTCTCACTCTCCTGTGCCCTCTCCCTCTCTCTTCTGTCCCCCTCTCCCTCTCTATCCTGTCCCCCTCCCTCATCTGCTCCACCTTCCCCTTACCCTCTCTCCTGCCCCCTCCCTCTCTCTCCTACTTATCTCGATCCTGCCCCCTCTCTCTCTCTCTCCTGTCTCTCTCCCTCCTGCCCCCTCTCTCTCTCCTGTCCCCCTCCCTCTCTCCTGCCCGCTCTCCCTCCTGCCCCTCTCCCTCCTGTCCCCCTACCTCACCTGCTCAACCTCACCCTCTCTCCTACCACCTCTCTCTCTCTCCTGCCCTCTCTCCCTCTCCTGCTCCCTCTCTCTCCTGCCCCCTTCTTCTTTCTCCCTGCACTCTCTCCCTCTCTTTCCCACTCCCTCTCTCTCCTTCCCTCTCTCCCTCTCCTGCCCCCTCTCTCTCTCTCTCTCTCTCCTCTCTCCCCTCCTCTCCTGCCCACCCTCCCTCTCTCTCCTCCCTCTCTCTCCCCCTCTCTCCTTCTCCTCCCCTCTCCTCTCTCCTCTCTCCCTCTCCTGCCCCATTTTCCCACCCGCTCTCTTTTCTATTCCCCTCTCTCTCCTAACTTCTTTCTCTTTAAAACTTTGCCTTACGCCGCTAGAGTGTTTTCGTGTGTGGCTTTAAGAAAAGGTGTCAACCCTAGTATGCTGTGATTTCTACTTATTAAAACTTTTAATATGTATGTATGTACATAAATATATATAAATATATAAATAAATATATAATTAAAAAATATATATAAATTATATATATATATATATATATATATATATATATATATATATATATATTTTTAAAAATATATATCTAAATAAATATATATAATAATGAAATGCTGCATACATTTACTCAGTGCCCCTCACCCTATACCAGTGTTTCTGTTCTCATCATCCTATACCATCACCCTATACCAATCTGTCCGTTCTCATCATCACATACCTTCAATCAATACCACTCTGTATTAACTTCTTCCCATACCATCACCCTTTATCACTCTGTCTCTTATCATGATCACATACCTTCACCTTATACCACTATGTCTGTTCTCATCATCACATACCATTAACTTATAGTACTCTGTCTCTTCTCATCATCCCTTACTCTCAACCTATACCTCTATGTCTCTTAATCATCATCACATACCATCACCCTGTACCACTATGTCTGTTCTCATCATCACATACCATTACTCTATACCACTCTGTTTCTGGTCCTCAACCTTCACCTTCTATCACTATTTTCCTCTACATAAGCCCTCACCTTATACCAATCTGTTTCTTCTCATCATCCCATACCATCACCATTTACCACTCAGTCTCTGATCCTCACCCTTAACCTATCACTATTTTCCTTCACCTACCAAACCACCTTTTATCACTCTGTCTTTCCTCCTCACCACTCAGCCTATAAGACTCTGTATGTCCTCTTCACCACTCAGCCTATAAGACTCTGTATGTCCTCCTCACCACTCAGCCTATAAGACTCTGTATGTCCTCCTCATAACTTACCCTCATCCTATACTACTCTATCTGTCCTCATCATCCCTGTATCTAAGCAGACACCTCTCTGACCTTCCTCCTCACCTCTCACCCAATACGACTCTGTCTGTCCTCCTCACCACTCACCCTCACCCTAGTCCACTCTACCTGTCATCATCACTGTATCTTAGCCGACACATCTCTCTCCTTCCTCCTGTCAGGGTGCAGGGTGTGGGGGAGAGAGAATGCAGGGTATGGGGGAGAGAGAATGCAGGGTATGGGGGAGAGAGAATGCAGAGTATGGGGCAAACAGAGTGCAGGGTATGGGGCAAACAGAGTGCAGGGTATGGGCAAACAGAGTGCAGGGTATGGGCAAACAGAGTGCAGGGTATGGGCAAACAGACTGCAGGGTATGGGCAAACAGAGTGCAGGGTATGGGCAAACAGAGTGCAGGGTGTGGGGCAGAGAGAATGCAGGGTATGTGCAAGAGTGAGTGCAGGGTATGGGGCAGAGAGAATGCAGGGTATGGGGGAGAGAGAATGCAGGGTATGGGGGAGAGAGAATGCAGGGTATGGGGGAGAGAGAATGCAGGGTATGGGGGAGAGAGAATGCAGGGTATGGGGGAGAGAGAATGCAGGGTATGGGGGAGAGAGAATACAGGGTAACAGAGTGCAGGGTGTGGGCAAACAGAGTGCAGGGTGTGGGCAAACAGAGTGCAGGGTGTGGGCAAACAGAGTGCAGGGTGTGGGCAAACAGAGTGCAGGGTGTGGGCAAACAGAGTGCAGGGTGTGGGCAAACAGAGTGCAGGGTGTGGGCAAACAGAGTGCAGAGTATGGGGCAAACAGAGTGCAGGGTATGGGGCAGAGAGAATGCAGGGTATGCGGCGGAGAGAATGCAGGGTATGGGGGAGAGAGAATGCAGGGTATGGGGGAGAGAGAATGCAGGGTATGGGGAGAGAGAATGCAGGGTATGGGGAGAGAGAATGCAGGGTATGGGCAAACAGAGTGCAGGGTGTGGGCAAACAGAGTGCAGGGTGTGGGCAAACAGAGTGCAGGGTGTGGGCAAACAGAGTGCAGGGTATGTGCAAGAGAGAGTGCAGGGTATGGGGCAGAGAGAGTGCAGGGTATGGGGCAGAGAGAATACAGGGTATGGGGCAGAGAGAATACAGGGTATGGGCAAACAGAGTGCAGGGTGGGCAAACAGAGTGGGCAAACAGAGTGCAGGGTGTGGGCAAACAGAGTGCAGGGTGTGGGCAAACAGAGTGCAGGGTGTGGGCAAACAGAGTGCAGGGTATGGGGCAAACAGAGTGCAGGGTATGGGCAAACAGAGTGCAGGGTATGGGCAAACAGAGTGCAGGGTGGGCAAACAGAGTGGGGTGTGGGGCAGAGAGAATGCAGGGTATATGCAAGAGTGAGTGCAGGGTATGGGGCAGAGAGAATGCAGGGTATGGGGCAGAGAGAATACAGGGTATGGGGCAGAGAGAATACAGGGTATGGGGCAGAGAGAATACAGGGTATGGGGCAGAGAGAATGCAGGGTATGCGGCGGAGAGAATGCAGGGTATGGGCAAACAGAGTGCAGGGTATGGGCAAACAGAGTGCAGGGTATGGGCAAACAGACTGCAGGGTATGGGCAAACAGAGTGCAGGGTATGGGCAAACAGAGTGCAGGGTGTGGGGCAGAGAGAATGCAGGGTATGTGCAAGAGTGAGTGCAGGGTATGGGGCAGAGAGAATGCAGGGTATGGGGGAGAGAGAATGCAGGGTATGGGGGAGAGAAGAATGGGGGAGAGAGAATGCAGGGTATGGGGGAGAGAGAATGCAGGGGGGGGGAGAGAGAATATGGGGGAGAGAGAATGCAGGGTATGGGGGAGAGAGAATGCAGGGTATGGGGGAGAGAGAATACAGGGTATGGGCAAACAGAGCGGCGGAGAGAATGCAGGGTGGGGGAGAGAGAATGGGGTATGGGGGAGAGAGAATGCAAACAGAGGGGGAGAGAGAATGCAGGGTGGGCAAACAGAGTGGGCAAACAGAGTGCAGGGTGTGGGCAAACAGAGTGCAGGGTGTGGGCAAACAGAGTGCAGGGTGTGGGCAAACAGAGGGGCAGAGAGAATGGGTATGGGGCAGGGTGTGGGCAAACAGAGTGCAGAGTATGGGGCAAACAGAGTGCAGGGTATGGGGCAGAGAGAATGCAGGGTATGCGGCGGAGAGAATGCAGGGTATGGGGGAGAGAGAATGCAGGGTATGGGGGAGAGAGAATGCAGGGTATGGGGGAGAGAATACAGAATGCAGGGTATGGGGGAGAGAGAATGGGGGAGAGAGAATGCAGGGTATGGGGGAGAGAGAATGCAAACAGAGGGGGAGAGAGAATGCAGGGTGGGCAAACAGAGTGGGCAAACAGAGTGCAGGGTGTGGGCAAACAGAGTGCAGGGTGTGGGCAAACAGAGTGCAGGGTATGTGCAAGAGAGAGTGCAGGGTATGGGGCAGAGAGAGTGCAGGGTATGGGGCAGAGAGAATACAGGGTATGGGGCAGAGAGAATACAGGGTATGGGCAAACAGAGTGCAGGGTGTGGGCAAACAGAGTGCAGGGTGTGGGCAAACAGAGTGCAGGGTGTGGGCAAACAGAGTGCAGGGTGTGGGCAAACAGAGTGCAGGGTGTGGGCAAACAGAGTGCAGGGTGTGGGCAAACAGAGTGCAGGGTGTGGGCAAACATAGTGCAGGGTGTGGGCAAACAGAGTGCAGGGTATGGGGCAAACAGAGTGCAGGGTATGGGCAAACAGAGTGCAGGGTATGGGCAAACAGAGTGCAGGGTGTGGGCAGAGAGAATGCAGGGTATATGCAAGAGTGAGTGCAGGGTATGGGGCAGAGAGAATGCAGGGTATGGGGCAGAGAGAATACAGGGTATGGGGCAGAGAGAATACAGGGTATGGGGCAGAGAGAATGCAGGGTATGCGGCGGAGAGAATGCAGGGTATGGGGGAGAGAGAATGCAGGGTATGGGGGAGAGAGAATGCAGGGTATGGGGGAGAGAGAATGCAGGGTATGGGGGAGAGAGAATGCAGGGTATGGGCAAACAGAGTGCAGGGTATGGGCAAACAGAGTGCAGGGTATGGGCAAACAGAGTGCAGGGTATGGGCAAACAGAGTGCAGGGTGTGGGGCAGAGAGAATGCAGGGTATATGCAAGAGTGAGTGCAGGGTATGGGGCAGAGAGAATGCAGGGTATGGGGCAGAGAGAATGCAGGGTATGGGGCAGAGAGAATACAGGGTATGGGGGAGAGAGAATGCAGAGTATGGGGCAAACAGAGTGCAGGGTATGGGCAAACAGAGTGCAGGGTATGGGCAAACAGAGTGCAGGGTATGGGCAAACAGAGTGCAGGGTATGGGCAAACAGAGTGCAGGGTGTGGGCAAACAGAGTGCAGGGTGTGGGCAAACAGAGTGCAGGGTGTGGGCAAACAGAGTGCAGGGTGTGGGCAAACAGAGTGCAGGGTGTGGGCAAACAGAGTGCAGGGTGTGGGCAAACAGAGTGCAGGGTGGGGCAAACAGAGTGCAGGGTGTGGGGCAGAGAGAATGCAGGGTATGTGCAAGAGTGAGTGCAGGGTATGGGGCAGAGAGAATGCAGGGTATGGGGCAGAGAGAATGCAGGGTATGGGACAGAGAGAATACAGGGTATGGGGCAGAGAGAATACAGGGTATGGGGCAGAGAGAATACAGGGTATGGGGCAGAGAGAATGCAGGGTATGCGGCGGAGAGAATGCAGGGTATGGGGGAGAGAGAATGCAGGGTATGGGGGAGAGAGAATGCAGGGTATGGGGGAGAGAGAATGCAGGGTATGGGGCAAACAGAGTGCAGGGTATGGGGCAAACAGAGTGCAGGGTATGGGCAAACAGAGTGCAGAGTATGGGCAAACAGAGTGCAGGGTGTGGGGCAGAGAGAATGCAGGGTATATGCAAGAGTGAGTGCAGGGTATGGGGCAGAGAGAAAGAGCACTGCAGGGTATGGGGCAGAGAGAATACAGGGGAGGCAAAGGGGGGCTATGGGGCAGAGAGAATACAGGGTATGGGGCAGAGAGAATACAGGGTATGGGGCAGAGAGAATGCAGGGTATGCGGCGGAGAGAATGCAGGGTATGGGGGAGAGAGAATGCAGGGTATGGGGGAGAGAGAATGCAGGGTATGGGCAAACAGGAGAGAGAATGCAGGGTATGGGCAAACAGAGTGCAGGGTATGGGCAAACAGAGTGCAGGGTATGGGCAAACAGAGTGCAGGGTATGGGCAAACAGAGTGCAGGGTGTGGGGCAGAGAGAATGCAGGGTATATGCAAGAGTGAGTGCAGGGTATGGGGCAGAGAGAATGCAGGGTATGGGGCAGAGAGAATGCAGGGTATGGGGCAGAGAGAATACAGGGTATGGGGAGAGAGAATGCAGAGTATGGGGCAAACAGAGTGCAGGGTATGGGCAAACAGAGTGCAGGGTATGGGCAAACAGAGTGCAGGGTATGTGCAAGAGAGAGTGCAGAGTATGGGGCAAACAGAGTGCAGGGTATGGGCAAACAGAGTGCAGGGTATGGGCAAACAGAGTGCAGGGTATGGGCAAACAGAGTGCAGGGTATGGGCAAACAGAGTGCAGGGTGTGGGCAAACAGAGTGCAGGGTGTGGGCAAACAGAGTGCAGGGTGTGGGCAAACAGAGTGCAGAGTATGGGGCAAACAGAGTGCAGGGTATGTGCAAACAGAGTGCAGGGTATGGGCAAACAGAGTGCAGGGTATGGGCAAACAGAGTGCAGGGTATGGGCAAACAGAGTGCAGGGTATGGGCAAACAGAGTGCAGGGTATGGGCAAACAGAGTGCAGTGGGGCAGATAGCAGGGTGCGGGGCAGATAGCTGGGTGTGGGGCAGATAGCTGGGCGTGGGGCAGATAGCAGGGTGCGGGGCAGATAGCTGAGTGTGGGGCAGATAGCTGAGTGTGGGGCAGATAGCTGAGTGTGGGGCAGATAGCAGAGTGTGGGGCAGATAGCTGGGCGTGGGGCAGATAGCTGGGCGTGGGGCAGATAGCTGGGTGCGGGGCAGATAGGCAGATAGCTGGGTGCGGGGCAGATAGCTGAGTGTGGGGCAGATAGCTGAGTGTGGGGTGTGTGGGGCAGATAGCAGGGTGGGGGCAGATAGCAGGGTGCGGGGCAGATAGCAGGGTGCGGGGCAGATAGCAGGGTGCGGGGCAGATAGCTGGGTGTGGGGCAGATAGCTGGGTGTGGGGCAGATAGCAGGGTGTGGGGCAGATAGCTGGGTGTGGGGCAGATAGCTGGTGTGGGGCAGATAGCTGGGTGTGGGGCAGATAGCTGAGTGTGGGGCAGATAGCTGAGTGTGGGGCAGATAGCAGGGTGCGGGGCAGATAGCTGAGTGCGGGGCAGATAGCAGGGTGCGGGGCAGATAGCTGAGTGTGGGGCAGATAGCTGGGTGTGGGGCAGATAGCTGAGTGTGGGGCAGATAGCTGAGTGTGGGGCAGATAGCATGGGTGCGGGGCAGATAGCTGAGTGTGGGGCAGATAGCAGGTGCGGGGCAGATAGCTGAGTGTGGGGCAGATTGCTGAGTGTGGGGCAGATAGCAGGGTGTGGGGCAGATAGCTGGGTGTGGGGCAGATAGCTGGGTGTGGGGCAGAGAGAGCGGATGGCATGGTTGCAGAGAGAGCAGGGTATGGGGGCTTAGTAGTGATACTGTATACTATAGGGACAAATGACAGCTTCCCTTCCTAGATGCAGAGTAGCGTGGGAAGCGGCTGTAAACATACCTCTGGTGTTATGTGCTCCTCCGGCCGGCCCCCTCTCTCTTCGCCTGTCAGTTTCCCCAAAACAATGGAAGCTTGTTGATTTTGCGATTGTCGGTCGTGCGCATGCGCGGTACGTAACCGCTGATTGGATGACAGCGCACCAATAGGCGGTTGCTGTGCTGAGCCAATGGCAGCTCAGCTCAGCGCATAGATGAATAAATTAAGTACATGGGAGTATTCGACTCCGGGCGGGGAGGCCGGCGCAGCCCGCGGTGACTCATGGGATTGATGAGTCACCGGGCTAAGATGGCGACGGACGAGGAAGAAAAGTTAGTCGAGCGTCATCAAAAGACAACTTCCGGCCGGAGAGAAAAAGGAGAAGAAGACCGGGAAGAAGACCACAAGGAAAACGTGAGTACATTTAAATGTATTATAACTTTGTATGATGCTCTTTTTCCCCTAGGAAAACTTTGCTTCGGAATACTCCTTTAATCATGCAACTCGGTGCAGCAAGTGAAATCTGGTGTGAAGTCAAAAGGAGATGTTCCAGCAGCCAAATGAGTGAAGGTGCAATGGAGGATTCCAAAACGTGCAGCCCACACCTCTAGTGATCCTATCAGCTTACCTCAAGGCTATCTGATATAGCCAGAAAGATAGGGCATCAAACTCTTGATGAATGGAAGCCTCAAATCCGATGGTGCATGGAAGGGGAAAGTACAAAAAAACAAACATAGAGTAGTCCTCTCACCACTTGAGGGATTCCTGCTAGCAATCAAAAGATGTGCACTTACACAGAGTGGTGAAAGGGGGTGCCTATCTCCACGAGCAGCGAGCTCGTCGGGTGCTGCTCTGCTGCCGCTGTTTGGCTAGATGTTGATCCGCCGATACTCAAACGATGGTGTTTGAAATAAAAATAGGAGGGCACATCGCATAATACCGCAAAATAAAGATTTAATAAACAAAGCACAAAATAAAAACTCACAAAGTCAGCTGAGGCGGTCATACATCCACGAGCAGCGAGCCTGACGGACGGTAGACGAGCTCGCTGCTCGTGGATGTATGACCGCCTCAGCTGACTTTATGTGAGTTTTTATTTTGTGCTTTGTTTATTAAATCTTTATTTTGCGGTATTATGCGATGTGCCCTCCTATTTTTATTTCAAACACCATCGTTTGAGTATCGGCGGATCAACATCTAGCCAAACAGCGGCAGCAGAGCAGCACCCGACGAGCTCGCTGCTCGTGGAGATAGGCACCCCTTTCACCACTCTGTGTAAGTGCACATCTTTTGATTGCTAGCAGGAATCCCTCCAGTGGTGACAGGACTACTCTATGTTTGTTTTTTTGAACTTTCCCCTTCCATGCACCATCGGATTTGAGGCTTCCATTCATCAAGAGTTTGATGCCCTATCTTTCTGGCTATATCAGATAGCCTTGAGGTAAGCTGATAGGATCACTAGAGGTGTGGGCTGCACGTTTTGGAATCCCCCATTGCACCTTCACTCATTTGGCTGCTGGAACATCTCCTTTTGACTTCACACCAGATTTCACTTGCATGATTAAGTTGGACTCTCTTCTTTTATTTGGTTTTGTCTGCAGGACTGAGTTTGACCATGCATTCTATTATGTCCACCATACATCTTTATAGACGACACGGTCACTGTTATTTACTGTTACTTTGTTCACATTGTGTTTTATGGTATTTTTTTCTATATATTTATACATTTTTGTCACTTATTGTATTCACCTAGTTTACTACTTCACTTCCCCTTTCCCATCACCCTTTAGGCATCACCACCACAGCGCAAACAATATCACTTGTTGTAAGATGGAATAGTATTTTGCTTTCTTTATATTTTCAAATTAAACAGAATGCACCTGATTCCCTAGTAAAGAAATAAATTCATTTTGAATTAAGGGTGACATGTATGATACTCTTTGGCTCTCTGAGTGCATTTCTGTTGGCCTATTCATATGAAAAGATGTCACAGGATCATACTTTGCAAGCAATTTCATCAACTGGAGAAAATTTCCATAAGTATTATCCTTCAGGTCAGAGCTTTCTCTGACCACGAAGGGCCACATTTTGTTGTGCCAAAAAAGGATACAGTCAAGAATTCTCTTCAGAATTTCCCTCCATTTTTGGTATTAGACGTTCTTTTTGCAACACTGAATCAATAGTTGACTGGGTTTGCAGTCTATCTAGTTCCTTCCCTTGCATAAAAGACTGAACATGACCAGGACTTTGTTCGTGTTCTTCTACTTTTTGGATTAAGCTTTTGCCAGTTACCAAAACCCTCTCCCTTCCCAAAAGAACTTTTATCATTGTGAAATAATTGGCATGGAAAGCAGAACACAGCATTTTTGATGGGAGAAAACACTAGCCATGATCGTTAACTTTTTCATGGTTTTTCCAGCGTTTTGTACAACCAGTCACAAGAAAATGATCTATTGACTGTTTTTTTTGGTAATGGACCATTGTGATTTTTAAGGCTCCATTCACATCTAGGCGTACGCTGTAGCGGCGTATTGCGGCGACAAATCAATAGGCGTTTTGTCCCCGCGATTTGCGGCGACAAAACGCCTATTGAATTTTTGCAGAAGAGGTGAATTAACATTGCCGGCTATGCCCGTACGCCCGATACGCCTGAAAAAAAGGGTCCGGGACTTGTTTCAGGCGTATGGGCGTTCGGCGTGGAGATGTGAACCATCTCCATAGCCGACAATGTTAATTTGCCCCTCCAGCGTATCTAGGGCTGCTTCAGCGTCGGGCGTAAGGCGACAAAACGCCTAGATGTGAATGGAGCCTTACAGATGAAGGCCCTCTTTCAATTAACTGAACTTTAAGGCTATCTTCAATAACCTCTGGCCAATGCCCCGCATCAATAAAATAATTTGGAGGACAGAATGGAACATTCTCAGAGGACTCCAAAGTTTGGCAATCATCAAAGTAAACATGTTCAGATGAATTACAATTAGAAAATGTTAATTCATCTTGTTCCAGGAATGATGCATGAGTTTGGGCATTTTCAATATTTTCACTTGCTGAAATATTACTATCCAAGCAACTAAAGCTATCATCCTGAATGTTTTTTACTGCAGCAACTGCAATTTCACTGGAGCTATCACTTTGGCTTTGCTGCTTGTGCTTACTGTCCTTTGTCGGCTCTGACTTTGGAAGATGCCGCACAAATTTTGCCATACTCCCCACCATAGACTGCAGGCTTTGCCTTTCTTTTGCCTTCCTTTTGCGTCTCTGTGCTCCACTTTCTTTCGGCATATTCTTTTACAACAAGGAGCAGTAAATCGCAAAACAAAAATGTGATAATCCCCTACAAAAAAAATCTACTACCAAACATCAAACCATGCAACAACTGCAAAGGGAACTTCATTCCAAACACTTTATAGCAGTAACTATTTTTCAAGGATGCACCAATACCATTTTTTTTTTTCCCAGATCGAGTTCCGATACTTTTCCCTCAAGTACTTGCCAATACCAATTACGGATATCCTTTTGTGTGTGTATCATGTGACAGTTTTTCTAAAACAATACAGACTAAAGATTTTAGGACATTGGTGTGACCGCTGCGAGCCTGGTAGTTCTTCCACTGACTACAAGCTGTAGAGGGGCTACAATTCTCAGCACATTTTATACAGCAACAGAAATACAGAATACCACCAGCTATAGAAGACTACAAATGCCAGCAATACATCAATGCAGACTACCGCCAGCTATAGAAGACTTCAAATCTCAGCAATACGTCATACATCAATGCAGAATACCATCCGTGATAAGAGGACTATAAATCCCAGCAATACATTATACAACAGTGCAAAATAATACCCTCCCATCCACCCCCCTATAAGCATCAGACCCCCTACCCTGCCCCTATAGGCAGCAGATCCACTCTCTGTTGGCTGGGGTACCAACACCTACCTTTGGCTATATTGATGCTTCAGCTTCTGCCACCTCTGGCTTCTCTCATCCAACACCACAATCAACACCTCAGAATATGTCTCGAAGCTGGCAATGGGCCCTCTCTTTAGGCACCAAGAAGGCTGCCACAAGAAATTAGGAACTAAAAAAAGAAAAGCAAATTTATAACAGTACTGATGCATCAATACCGTATCAGTATCCATGTCAATACTGAGCATTTGCACAAGTATAAAAATACTGAACAATTCTCAGCAACACATTATACACTGTATAATGCATTGTTGAGAATTGTTCAGTATTTTTTGTATAATATACAGCAATGTGTAATTATCTTCCCATCCTCCCCCCTCCTCCAGGCATCAGAACCCCCCTACATTTCTCCTATAGGGAGCAGATCCCCTCTGTTGGCTGAGGTACCAACACCTACCTTTAGCTATATTGATGCTTCAACTTGTATCCATGTCAATACTGAGCATTTGCACAAGTACAAAAAATACTGAAAAATTCAATTCTCAGCAATACATTATACACTGTATAATGTATTGCTGAGAATTGTTCAGAATTTTTTGTATAATATACAGCAATGTGTAATAATTATATTCCCATCCTCCCCCTTCCTCTAGGCATCAGACCCCCCCCCCCCCCACACACACACACATTTCTCCTATAGGGAGCAGATCCCCTCCATACACCCTCTCTAGGTATCGGTTTAATTTCCATATAGCCAGCCTATATGATATAGGCAGTAGAACCTCTCTATAGGCTGGGTACACTAAGGCCGCGCACACACGATAGGTTAAACCGATGAGAGCGGTTTAACTGATGCACCGTTTTCATCGGACCAAACCGATCGTGTGTGGGCGCCATCGGTTAGTTATCCATCAGTTAAAAAAAGCCAACTTGTTTTAAATTTAACCAATGGATTCCTAACCGATAGGTCAAAAACGATCGTTGGTAGGCACGACCAAAAGTTTAAAAATCCACGCATGCTCAGAATCCATGGCAACTATGATATAGAATTTAAAGGGTCACTAAAGGGAAAAAAATGTTTTGCTAAAATGACTGTTTACAGGGTATAGAGACATAAAAGTTAACTGATTCCTTTTAAAAATGATTAAAAATAGATAAAAATCAATCATATAATGTGCCTACAATTTTAGTTTCACTTTTAAACTGGTTTGATGTTTGAAGTAAAGAGACACACAGAACAAATACAGGGCAATGTTTGTTTTTAAAATTAATTTGATTGGTTCTGAGGAGTTTTAGACACATAGTAATCACACCTCTTTGATCATGGATCACAGTGAAAAGCTAGCATGAGTTTTTTCATAAGGAGTCAGACAAGCAGGAAGTGTGGAGATCAGAGAAGTATTACAGCTACTTCAAAGCAAAAACGAACAATGAGGACATGAAACCAGGACTGCAGTAAGGTAAAGGAAGCTATTTAGCTAAAAAAAAAAAAATCCTTTAGTGATCCTTTAAGGTTGATCATATGCCTTTTTTCCCCCCCTCTGTGTGACTTTTCTACTGCAGGGCATGTTTTTTTTTTTTTTTTAAATCTATACCAAATCTAGAAAGGATTTTAAAGGTGGACCACATACAAAAATATACAAAAAAGATATTAAGTACAGTGCTATGAGGCTAATGTCTTTCTTGTGCTAATCTTTGCTGCTAATTTTAATGCAAGCCTTTGGTTTACTATAAGACAAAACCGCAATATTCTAAGCACTGTGCAACAGCTGGGATTCTATCTTTTCCTGTCGATGCAACTATAGTTATATAGTCACACATGGTAAAACAAAGCACGAGTAAATAAAAACTCTAACAAAGTGGTGAAGTGAAGTAGTAATGAAGCAGACACTATATGTAAGAGATAAGTTGGAAAGGATAGTAAAGACAGCCTGCTGTAGTAACACATAGGGATAGATTCAGAAAGGTATACGCCGACGTAGGTACAAATTTTCGCCGTCGCATCTTTACGCCGATTCAGAAAGCAAGATACACCGAAAAACATGGCTTCAGCCATCCGACGTAACTTGCCTACGCCGGCGTATCATGGCCGCATAGTTACGCTGGACGCATTCGGCTTTCCTATGTTAAATATGCAAGTGAGCAAGATACGCCGATTCATGAACGTACGTACGCCCGTCGCAGTAAGCTACGCCGCCGTAAAGATACGAAAATGTATCTGAATCTGGCCCATACGGTCCATTCATTCCACACCTTCTCAAAAAATGGCGTATCTGGCGGTGTAGCGTATCGTATCGCATTTACACTACGTCTACGCAAATTACTGGAGCAAGTGCCGTATTCTCAAAGCACTTGCTCCGTAATTTTCGGCGGCATAGCGTAAATGCGGTATCGTAAGGCCACGTAATTCAAATGGTGAAAGAGGGAGCGCGCTGTATTTAAATTAAGCGCGCCCCCGCGTCCAACGAAGTGCGCATGCGCCGGCCGGGAAAAAAGCCCAGTGCGCATGCTCCAGCTCACGTTGGAAAGCGTTGTTGAAACCGACGTCAAAACGACGTGATTGTCACTTACGCAATTCCCTATTCGCGAACGACTTAGTAAAACGACGTAACCAACGGAAAAAGACGACGCTGACCCGACGCCATACTTAACATGGCAACGACCGCCTTTCGGAAACATACCCCTCATATAGCAGGGGTAACCTTACGCGTACGCAACCTACGTAAACTACGTCGCCGCGTCGCAAAAAACGTTCGGGAATCTGCGTATTAGGCTCATTTGCATAGGCAAATGAGAAAACAACGTAAAGGCCACCTAGTGGCCGGCGTTGTCATTACATCTAAGATCCGACGGTGTAATTGCTTTACACCTGTCAGATCTTTAGTGTATCTATGCGTAAGTGATTCTGAGGCCTTGTACACACGATGGGATTTATCCGCTGTAAGCGGTCCCCGGACCGTTTACAGCGCATATTTACGCCGGGATGTTTTGATCCGATGGCTGTACACACCATCGGATCAAATTCCCCGCCGGCGGACAGCGCAGTGACGCGGCGGTGACGTTGACGCCGCCATGTCACCGCACCAGGAAGTAAACACTTACGCGCGCATGCGTCGGATCCATTCACAGGATACGACGCATGTGCAGGCAGATATGTCCGCTGGTTTGCCGTACTAACCAGCGGACATATCTGACGGGCAGCTATCCGGCGGAAAAATTTCAAAACATGCTTTGAAATTTTTCCGCCGGAGGAATTCGGCCAGAAC
This sequence comes from Rana kukunoris, assembly GCA_029574335.1. Taxonomy (NCBI): domain Eukaryota; kingdom Metazoa; phylum Chordata; class Amphibia; order Anura; family Ranidae; genus Rana; species Rana kukunoris. The sequence goes on from JAJQKJ010002901.1 coordinate 37,047, forward strand.
GGTCCATTTGCCCCTACACACGAGCGGATTTTTTCGGCTGAAATGGTCCGTCGGACCATGTTCAGCGGATTTATTCCCTCGTGTGTACAAGGCCTAAGAATCACTTGCATAGATACCCATTGAAAAAAAATGCGATACGACGGTGTATCTGAGATACACCGTCGTATCTCAGCTGAGAATCTGGCCCCTTGTGTGCACACAGCTCCTAATTCTGCACGTAGTACATATGAACATGAACCATTATTTGCTGAGCTCACCAGATTCTGCCCTCTCCTGCACCGCAGGACCATGCAGTCACCCTCTGCACAACACATGATGGGATTGGCCGGAGAGACGAGTCGTTCTGGCAGAGGCGCACTACATTCCCCGGCAGGCCTCGCGGGAGGGAGCCATGTGATCTGCAGCGAGCTCACGTCTCTCCTGGCGTCATCACCTCCCGCATTTCTACTGATCTGATAGTCAGTGGGCAGGGCTGACGCCAGGAGAGACGGGCCGTAAAGAGAGACGTAAAAGCAGAGAGGCGGGCCGGGCAGTCACATGAGCGCACCATAAGGTAACATCTGAACGTAGCGCTCTCCTGGGAGGGGCGCGGCTAAACATTGATTATTGATTATCACATGCATCGGTGCCGCATCCGGAACACCCGAATCGCGATGCAGCGATTCAATTTTGACACCCCTAATATATATGTCTGCGATCGCTTGGTACGCAAACCATTGGCCAGAAGTCGGCCGCACTTATCTCCATATTTGTAGAAAGAGCGACGAGCCTTCAACAGAACATGTTTTACTTCGTATAGGGAACGATCCTTTATGGCCTCTCGGAGTCTGGTCAGTTCCGATTCAATTGTACAGTCTATTCTGGCTTTGTGTTGGCATTCTAGAGAGTGAAGTCTAGCTAGTAGGTCGGACAAGGTTTTGAGGCGACGCTTCTTGGCTGCATGGCCATGTTTAATTATGATACCCCTAATATAACATTTATGTGTAGACCACACGGAGATCGGGTTTTCGACAGAGCCTACGTTAGAAAAATATGAGGTGAGTTATTTTCGGATATCCGCCGCAATTTTAGGGTCATTCAAGAGGGCCTCTTTGAGGTGCCACGTGGACGTTTTGGGGGATGCTTGAGAGAGTGCAAGCTCCAGAGTGATTGGGGCAGAGTGCGATCTGACCAATGCCCGTCCTAGTGACCAGGGGTGTCGTCGAGTGTTTTAACATGAAGAAGTCTATTCTGTAATAGGAGCCGTGGACATTTGATTAAAAAGGTGTAATCCCGCTCCTGGGGATGAAATATTCTCCATATATCAACCAATTGATGTGAGTGCAAGAGGTTCTTAATGCGAAGGCGGTCTCCTCGTGGTAGAGAGGACAAGCTGGAGGAGGAGTACCTATGTGGGTCCAAGGTCAAGTTGAAGTCCCCACCCAGGACCAGGGTTCTCTCGAGAAACGTGTCAAGGGTGGATAAAAAGATCTTGAGGGTTGGGAGAGGATTGGAATTTGGGAGGTAAATGTTTGCGAGAGTGAAAGTCTAAGAACTGTTCTTTCCTTTTAGGAGCAAGAATCTACCCTCCTGATCGTGGTACACATCGAGGAGCTGCCATGGAAGAGATTTGTATATGAGGATACTTGTTCCTTTAGATTTCGAGGACGGACTATTGTAGACCGTTGGAAAGTATTTGCTAGACAATCTGGGTATCCTGTCTGCCCTCTTGGAGAAATGCTATGTGCACTCTGTGTCTCCAGAGCTCGGCTAGACAGCTAGTGCGCTTCTCCGGAGAATTCAGCCCCTTTACGTTCCAAGAAAGAATCTTGACAGACATACTGCCAATGAATCTGCCTCTGTCGATGACCACCCCTGGGGTAAGAAAAAAAAAAAAAGGGGGGGGGGTTTAGAAAGTTAGAGAGAAAGTAAAGAGAAAGCAGTCTAGAAGGAGATAAAAACTGCAGAGAAAAACTACTGCCACTAGGGCAGATTATACCTAGTGTGGGGAGTAGTAAAGCACGGGCAGGCCCAGAGCTCCCGCCATTGGGGTCCCATCAGCCAGGATCGACCAATGTTGGAACACTAGCATTTCCTAAGATGTGAGGTAATAAATGCAAATCGACAAACCATGGGTTAAATACATTAGTAGTTAATGTGACAGAACCCACTGTCACTGTATGTCTTGGAAAGGATTGTGGGCGTGCCTCCTACCGACAGACTATGGGCCAGAAATATACTGGAGACCTGAAGCTGGCATTATTGTGATGTAATGTAATGTTACAGCCCTACACCCCCCACCCCCCCTCCTCTTGTTGCTGGACACAGACAATGGAGAGTGGACTGCAGACGTCTCTCCGCAGGGGGTGTGTATTGAGAAGCTAGGCTGCCTGCTTACCATAATCTCATTAGGTTTCTGTACACTGTTTCAATGTCCAAATGTTCTGTTCCCATTTATTGTTCCTTGTCCCCCTCCCCTCAGACAAGGCAAAGGGGAGTGTCCCTTACTGTGTGTAAAACTGTATAGTTTGGATTTTAATAAACAGTTAAGCTCTGGATGTGTAACCCTCAACATGTGTGGATTGTCTCGTGATTGAGGGGTTAAGGGCTGGTTATGGCGAATCTGCAGGCTGCGGGTGCGTTTGGAGGACAGGAGACACAGGTCTGGCGGATGTGCCCAGCAGGGGTACTTGAGGTCCGTCACAGTTAAGTATTGGGGGGAAAAAAAAAACCCTCTGGGGCGTGGCTTGGACATGGCCGAGTGAGGCAGCGTTTTTTTAGAGCTCCCGGCCTCAGCCTCCATTGACCCGCAAACTAACTTACCCACTCGGTATGCAATCTACCAAAAGACACAGGACGAGAGCAGTAACCCGCAGCACCCCCTCAAACAAAACAGGGGGGACATTCAGCGCTATTTCAGGCAACTACAGGAGGCCTCACCTGGCGCCATAGTATCGGCACCACGAGGCACCCCACGTCTCCGGACAACGACGGGGTAGACCAGGACATACGGGCGCTTCTGCAGGCCTTACCTACCAAGACGGACATTGAGGCGCTGATCCTCCGGCTGGAGGAAACACACAGACGCGACATCCAGGAGGTGAGGGGCGAGGTGTCCACCCTAGCTGACAGGATCACGTCGGGAGAGGAATCGGTCGCCACCCTCGAGAGGCGGGTGTCGGCGCTTGAGAGATCCCGCGACCAGCACAGAGACGCGGCGATCGCCCTACAGCTTCACTTGGAAGATGTGGAGGACAGGAGCCGCAGACAGAACCTTCGCCTGCGGGGTATACCGGAGGATGGTGAGGCGGCCACGCTGGGAGACACGGTCCTCGGGATCCTCCGCACGGTACTGGAGGACCAGGATGCAGAAATACAGCTGGACAGAGTCCACAGAGCGCTAGGCCCGAGACCGACGGACCCGGACAGACGCGCCTGGGAACATGGAGATGTGTCGCTAAATGTGGCGAATGTGAGAATCCTCCCGTACCTGTCGAGAGCTACGCTGAAGCGCAGGGCCATGTTGTGCCCAGTGCTGGATTTCGCACGCCAGCGAGGAATGACATACCGCTGGGGATACCCTCTTGCTGTCACCATCCGCAAGGACAACGAGGCTTTCACGCTGCAATCCACCGCAGACCTCCCGGCCCTTTTCCGATTCATAGAGACGGACCCAGTCCCGGTCCCAGACTGGCTACAACTCCTGCCACGCCAGGTAGGCCGGTCGGGCCTGTCAGCACCCGGGGACCGCTGCAACCACGCCAGCAGAGAGGCAGACGGAGGCGCAGAACCGGGTCGGGAGGAGAACGACGTGAGTAAGCCTCTTAGGCCGTATATCCCTGATAGTGCCATCCCCCTTAGACTGCCAGAAACTGGTACATGCTACCCCCCCCAGAACACAGCCCTACCACAGTCCCCCCTGAGAAGTACCATTCATTCCCGGAGGAGCCTAGAGGAGAGTCCCGCCTATATACCCGATGTACCGGTGCTCCGGAGGGCTCATCCGGACTGGAGCATACGCTGATTGACTTGATCCCGGCACACGCAGTTCTCCCCCACCCCCTCGCTGAATGCCCGGTCACGGGGTAAACGTGAGAAGATTTGGAACTGCCTGCACACCCTGCGGCCGCCCCCCCGCCCCTGTACCGGGCCCCAACCTGTGAGAGGACCCCAGGAGGTATGTTCCCTGCTGACTGTTGTGGGGGGGATCCACAGAGGACTCCAGACCCGATACTCTGCCCGGGTACGTTGGACATCCCCCTCCTGGTGTTTGACCACATTCGCGGATGTTCCGGGGCTGGGGGGGACTGGGGGGGTGGCGGGAGCCTGGGTGGACGTGTGCTTCTGTTTTTCCCTTTTTTTTTTATGCTTTACACACCCGAGGAGGCTTTACTTTCATCGGTTATTACCCGTGGGCTATATACAGTCCTTACTAGCAGACCCGGTGGGGTGGGATGATACTCCTGACTTCTGGGATCGGGAAGTAGATCGCCTGTATGGTGAAAAGCGGTCCGGGATGGATGGGGGAGACATGCCCCGTTTAGAAGAGGGAGCTAGACATTACTTTCACATTTGGGAGGGAGGGGAACACCCCACGGGGAGGCACGAGGGGATTTTAGGGACCCCATGTGGGGGGATTACGCACTTCAGGGCTGCATGAATAGATATAAATGTGGGGCTTGGTTTGGGCACCATCCGTTCCTAAATGGGTAGAAACCCTGGGAGTTGTATGCCCCACAGCCAGGTAGAAAGTTCTGATGAGACACCCCAGGTCACCACATGTTGCACTATGCACCCCTCACTACCTTAATGGATATTTGCGCTGTTTGCACCGTTTATTATTAGTTGCTGCTGTTGGTGTGCTGTCTGCCCCCTGGCGGACGGATGACACATCTATCCTATGTTGTGTTTTTTTTTTTTTCCCTTTTATAATTGTCTTTTTTTTTATTGTTACTGTGATTTGCTACCGTATTGATTGCACCACTAACTGACTGCGGGCATGGTTGGAGGGAGTCGGGAGCTCGCTTCCTGGCTCTGCTCAACCCATTACCCACTTAGGACTGCGCTCAATTCCCAGGTTTATTCTGGCGAGCGCCTCAGCCAAATTTGGCTTCTTTTAGACTTCCCTAGGACCGCACGCCCTAGTGACGGCCCTCTCTTCTCTCACTCTTTTACTGCCTTTCTGTACCACTCCTCCTCCCACCATTTGACCACTCTCACCCCCCCCCACCCACCCGAGAACACCCCCCACCTTCCCGAGACCCCCCCCCCCCCCTCCCCGAACTAGACTCGCGGGCATGGACGCACTTACTGTAGTCTCCTTAAACGCAAAGGGCCTTAACACCCCAGAAAAAAGGAAGATGCTACTCCACGACATGCGTCGCATGAAGGCAGACATAGTGTTCCTGCAGGAAACTCACTTTCGAAAGAACAACCTCCCACTGTTAAAAAACAGATTCTACCCACTAGCATACCACTGAATGAATGAATGAATGAAAAACTTATAGAGCGCGGCACATGCGAACTGAATCGCCTCTGGGCGCTTGTTGTTCCTGTCTCCTTTGATATCAAAAGAGATGAGTCTTGATCTTTCTCCTGAAGGCTAAGTGATTCGCCTCCAACCGAATGCTGGCTGGTAAAGCGTTCCATAGTCTGGGACCTTGGACGGCGAATCTTCTTTCTCCTTTGGACTTGTAGTTGGCTTTTGGGATCTGTAGTAGGTTCTGATTGGTGGATCGCAAGATGCGATTGGGATTGTGAGCTTTTATTTTATCGCATAGATATTGGGGGGCATTCCCATGGACACATCTATGCGTTAGACAGAGAGCTTTAAAAGCAATCCTGTCTTTAACTGGTAGCCAGTGAAGGGATCTCAGTGAAGGTGAGATTGATTCCCAGGGTTTTTTTCCAGTCACAAGTCTGGCGGCCGTATTTTGAACGACTTGCAGACGAGCGATTTGGTACTTGGGGAGTCCGAGGTAAAGGGCATTTGCATAGTCCAATCTGGAGTTGACAATTGCTCCCCACCACGACCGCTAAGTCTTCTTTGGGGATGAAGGGGGTAAGTCTGCGTAGTAGGCGCAACAGATGGTGAGATCCGCTGACTACTGATCCTATTTGTGCGTCCATTGTCATAAAGGAGTCAAAGATGACCCCGAGACTTTTGACTTTGGCGCTAGGGGTGATGATTTTGCCCAGAATGGGCGGGGGTGTCCAGGTTGTTGCAGGTTGATTCCTTTGCTTGGCGTGAAACAGAAGAAGTTCTGTTTTCGCTCCATTGAGTTTAAGATAACTCTTTGTCATCCAGTCCTCTATCAAAGAGAGGCATGTCTCTAGATTGAGGTGGTGATCCTTTCTGTTGCAAATGCGGAAATAAAGTTGCGTGTCGTCTGCGTATGAGTGATACAGCAGGTTTTGGCTGTTGATAATCTCAAAAAGAGGACGAAGATAAATGTTAAACAGCACTGGTGACAGAGGCGATCCTTGAGGGACTCCGCATGTTACTGTGCGTTTCTCAGATGTGAAGGGTCCTAATTTCACTGTTTGCGATCGGTTTTCCAAAAAAGAGGAGAACCAAGATAAATCGCCTTCTGCGACTCTGGCTACTTCAGCAAGTCGCGTCAGTAACAGTTTGTGATCTACGGTGTCGAAAGCTGCACTAAGGTCCAACAGAACTAGAAGACAAGATTCTCCTTCGTCTGCGGCCTCGAGAACATCGTCCCATACTTTGAGCAGCGCGGTTTCAGTCCCGTGTCCGGGACGGAACCCTGATTGCAATGGGTCAAGTAGCTTGTGGGTATCCAGATGCTGTTGCAGCTGTTGTACCACTACTTTCTCCATTACCTTTGAGAGTACATTGAGGCTTGTTATGGGACGGCGGTGGAGTGGGTCCTTGGGGTCCAGGGAGGGTTTCTTAAGGATGGGTTGGATTATACCCTCTTTCAACTGTGAGGGTACTATGCCCTCCAAGAAAGACTGGTTGATAAGCTGCGTGATGGGAGGAGCCAAGATGTAGGCGCATTCCTTTAGCAGTTTTGTGGGGATAATGTCATTTGGCGCTGTGCCGTTACGCAAAGCGTCAATAACATTCTTGGTCGCCTCGATGGAGATGGGTTCCAGGGTGAACTTACCTGATATAAGAGAATTACTATGGGTGTTATGTGAGAGGCTGCAGGGGGGGCTAAGGGGGGGATTGTTTTGCTGAATGCTTTCACGGATTGCCTCAATTTTATTAATGAAGCAATCCGATAGTTCATTGCAAAATTCTTGTGTGTCTGTATTGGGGGCTTCAATACATCCTGGTTTCATGGTCTGAGTGACCATCTTGAAGAGTTCGCGGGGGCGGTTTAAGGCGCTGTTGATAGCCTCTGAAAAATAATTTTTCTTGGCTTGGAAAATTCCTTTGTGGTATTTTCTTGTCGCCGCCTTGTAGATGGACAGGTTTAGCTCTGAGGCACTTCTTTTCCAGGCCGATTCGGCCCTTCTGCGTTCTTGCTTCAGTAACGACAGCTGGTTGTTAAACCAGCTGCGGTTGTTTTTCCGGATGCGGGTTTTGCGTTTCGGCGCTACCAAGTCGGCTGACTGTAGCATGGCCGAATTTATGGCCTCCAGCGTTTCAACGGCCGTTTGATGCGGTTGAATTGTTTCTATTTTTTCCCTTAAAGTGGTTTTGAAGAGTTCCGAGTGGAGCTTCTTCTGACATCTAGTCCAGTGTGTTGTCGCTGGATTTGATGTTTTTGTTGCGGGGGGGATTGTGGAAATAATGAATTTAATTGCATGGTGGTCTGTCCATGGCAACTTTTCATTTTCCAAAATTTTTATTTCCAGAGCTTGTCTGAAAATAAGATCGAGTGTGTGACCTGAAGCATGTGTGGGCCCACATACTAGTTGCTGTGACCCTAGATCCACCAGGTGGTTAATACAGGCATCGGCAATGGGGTCTTGTGCGGAATTGGCCCAGAGGTTGAAATCCCCAAGCAGCAGAAAATGTTTGCTGTTGAGGGTGTAAGTGGAAAAGAAATCCGTCCATGATGATAGCAGCTGCGATTTTGGGCCGGGCGGCCTATAGCAGAGCAGAATGTGGATGGTCTCCTTTGAATTTGTTTGCAGTTGTAGCGTAAGGGTTTCCATGAATGGAAGAGGATTTTGAAGGGCTGGTTTTGTGATTGCAAGCTGAGTTTTGCAAATTACCGCCAGGCCTCCTCCTCTCTGCCCTATTCTGTTTTCCGTTATAATACGGTAGTTTTCTGGCACCAATTCTCCTAGAATGGCGCTAGGGGTGATGATTAATGAAGAGGCAGTCTAGATTGTGTTGTAGAATGAAATCATGGATTTCAAGTCGGTGTTTTACTGCCGATCTTGTGTTGACCATAGCACATAAAATGTGCTTAGGCTGGGGTAACCGGCTAAAATTTTTGATCGTCGATCGTCGATCGATCCTCAAAAGTTGCTCAATTCTTAGGGTCTTTTTGGTGCAGGCTGGCAGTATTGCGGCGAAACGCCTCAGATTCCAAATGGTCTCTGCGGAGTACCGCAAATTAGCCATGGTCGCCATTCACCGGGGGAAATGTTTTTTATGGTGGCGATGGAGAGAGGATTCAGTGAATCCTCCCGGCTTGGTCCAGAGGAAGGCAAAAAACCCCTAACCGTGCTATGCCAATTTGCTTTGGTTGGGGAAAAAATTCCTTCCTGATCCCTGAAAGGCGATCGGGCGAACCCCTGGATCAAGTGCTGTTAAGTTTGTGAAAAAAGAAAGGGGGCTGGGGGGGGGGGGGGAGAACTGACACTGCTGCTGGGGTGTACCAAGATGGCCGCCGACCAGGAGCAGTACTTTCTCATAAAAGGTGTAGAATTTGTGGGTTAAACAAAAGGTATGTTCTAAAATGCAGCCCCCCCCCCCCCCATAAAGCGACAGACACATTACTTGATTAGTACAGGATGGATTTACTGATCTGCTGGCTTTCAGATAAAAGTGGTCTCTGCAGCAGATCTGCCGCCACGTGATCCCGTGGCGAGGGGTGGACCCTCCCGCCTAATTCCATATGTTTCTGCCACTTTCTGTAGCGGCAGAGAATCTTGTCTCCTTCCCCCTTGAGACTGCCGAGTGAGGGAAAGATGGCCCCCATCGGGCTCAACATTGGATGATGGAAACAACATCAAACGTCACTTCACCTCAGGCCGCGTACACACGACCAAATAAATCTGTTCAAATCGGTCTGACAGACCGATTTGATCAGATTTGTCTGCTGGGCTGTTTTGGTTTGATCGCTGTACACACGATCAAAGCAAAATCCCCGCCGGCAGACAGCGTGGTGATGTGGCGATGACGTTGACGCCGCCACGTCACCGCACCAGGAAGTAAAACAGTTCCGCGCATGCGTCGAATCCATTCGACGCATGTGCGTGCAGATATGTCTGCTGGTTAGCGTACGCTAACCAGCAGACATATCGGACGGACGGATTCCCAGCAGACAGATTTTAAAGCATGCTTTAAAATCTGTCTGCTGGAAAAATCTGTCTGTCCGCCCGTACACACGATCGAATCTGTCTGCTGAAATGGTCTGTTAGACCGTTTCCAGCAGATAGATTTGATCATGTGTACGCGGCCTCAATGTTCTTAAAGGGGAATTTTTTTATTGCATTTAAGTCAATGTCAAATCTGAGGTCTATTTGACCCCAGATCTCACATTAAAGGGGTCCTGTCATTTTTTTTTTAATTTTTTTTTTGTTTGTAATAGGAATAAAAGTGACCCAAATTATTTTTTTAAATGGGTGTACATTTTTTAAAGCGCCCCCATCCCACTGAGCTTGCGCGCAGAAGCAAATGCAAATGAAAATTGTTCAAACCACCCACGTCAGGTATCGCTGCCGTCGTTGGAATGAAAGCAATAATTCTAGCACTAGACCTCTAAAATCTCCATTGTTGACATTTAAAAATTTGCACCCCTCACAGGTGAGAGGCAGCATCCCTTTATATACGCAGTACTGGTCACCTTCTGGGCTGAGTGCCTGTAAGTGGCGCCTTTTCTGCTGACTGATGCGAAAGGGAAAGACATGGGAGCCATAAGACTGTCTTGACGCAGGGAAAAAATAATTCTGCCATTCCATTGGATCATCAGAGTGTGTATATTGCAGGATGAACAGCCATTTATTCAATTATTATCAAGGAGGCTTTGGAAGTAATTCAGAATTCAGTCATTCCGATGTTACATCAGTGAAGTTAGAGAAAAGAACAAATGCAAAGAATCATTATGAGCAAAGAAAAAGCTATGCCCGGGACACTGTCAGCATCATATCAGAGACCAGCCAGTACCATGTGGAACACCTCACCACCTTCACCATTGATCAGAAGGATGCCATGCTAACTGGACGATGGGATCTGGAAATTAGTTACTTGATGTCAAAGGGAAAGTGTGGACCCAACATATGCATCTGCATGTTGATGACAAAGGTGTTGGTTTGACCAATATAGAATCAAAGACTGAATTGAAGAACTTTCCTACAAGCACCATTCAGCACTGTAAGGCTTGATAAAGGCCTGCAGATACGATTCCATTCTGGCCCTTATTTGTAAAGAGCCAACACAGAGCAAAGCTGATTTGCACCTCTTCCAGTGTGATGAGGCTTCTTATATCCAACAAGATATTGTCAGCGCGCTGAAGCGCGCTGAAAGCAGAGGAGGGAGACCAAGGACACGGCCAGACATACTAAGGAACATTGCAGCAAGCGACAGCAAGGTCCCTCCACCTCCCCAAGCACCAGCTCCAATGCCTCCTGGGTCAGTCACCAGGTGGACGTCTGCAGTCGCGTGGCAGCCTGGTCTACCTGGGCAGCCGAGTATGGAGACTATGATCCAAGATCCAGTCCAGATCAGAACGAGACACCACAGATGAGTAAAGCAAGAATTGACAGAGGTATGCAAATCCTAAATCACATCCTGGGTGACATAGAATATTTCATAATGAAACTACAAAAGGCGGCTGAGGCTTTTTCCAAGCTGTCGAAGAGGAGAAAGTCAAGGAAGGGCCAGGAGAGGGTGTCCTAACGTTACGTGCCAAACCCCCTCCTGAGGAAGAATTCACTGATTGCTTACCAAAGTTCAAACATGGCTTCAACCTCCTGGCAAAGCTTAAAGCGGGGTTCCAGTCACGTTTTTTTTTTTTCCATTTAAATATTATGTTGCTAAAGTTCCCATTAAAGTGCATAAAACATACTGCATCACTGTTTAAATGAATACAAAACTTGCCTCCACTGCTCTGCAGGATGATGTGGCCGTTTCCATCTCCTGTGTGGGCAATTGAAGCCCAGTACATCTTTTTTTTACTCTGCCGGGCGTGTACGCATTAGTGCGCCGCTCGTAGCGGCAATTGTTTGTGCCGTTGTCATAACAACGGGTGGAGGAAAGCCCCGCCCCGTTGTTATGAAAATGAGGATAACAGAATGCCCACACACCTCTCTCTCTCGTCCTGCCGAAGAATTAAAAGTAAGAGCTTTGTGCCCTTATTAAACATGGCGCTGTAAATGGCGCCTGTACTGTCCTTAGGAGCACACAGACTCCTGGGAAATTATGACACTACATTCCCAGGAGTCTGTGCGGTGTAGGATAGAAAGCACAAGCACCGCGGTGCCGGAAGAAGGAAGATTATCTGTTCTGCCTAGCAACAACCGTTTAAAGGCATGTAAAGAAAAAAATTTTTTTGGTAATGGGCTAAAGACATTTTTTTTAACATACTGATGTAGAGTTATATTTGTGGGGGGGAGCTCCGCTTTAAGTCCCATATACAGAATCCTAGTGGCTGAGCTGGTTCACTTCCTCTTTACACCATTAAGCATGATGGTGGAGGCAACAGGTGGTCCAGAGCTTGGAAGAACCTTTCTTAGTCCCTCCTAATAAAGGATGCCATTGATTTTCTTAGTTTTATCCTGAACGATGAAGAGAAGAAGCTGTGATGGTCACTTGGTGAAACGTGGAATAAATCCAGAATGGAGTGGCCTAAAGATCAGTTTATTCCTCCATACATCCCACGTTTCAGGAACGGCTGGGAACCGCCATTGTTGAGCTTTTTTGGGATGCCTAAAGAGCTAGAACTGAACCAGCCGACAAACTCTATACCAAATATAATCGATCTCCAACAGAAACGGGAAGCCAGAAGTTTACAGAATGAGTTCTCCCGAGTGCCAGACTCGCCCAACACAGACAGGAATCTTTATTTATATAATTCCTAACTCAGCCTCCCCACCCTGCTGGTATATGTGAAATAGCTGTACCTTGTCACCTCCGAAAGACCACATGTACGATTGGAGACGGGTTAACCCCACAACTGTCATTAACTGCCAATGTTGCAGTGTTCAAATTGACACCATTTATTTCTGCATGTCTCCTACTAATCCTGCCCACCTTTTGTATATATCAATTTATAATTAACTAAGCCTTTCCCTATCAATCATCATACTAACGCTGCCCTTTGTGCTTAAACATCTCCTAAAGGGAAATTGTTACTGCTTCTTATACTCTGCTATTCAGGCAATCATTCCTGACTAATCAGTGTGACTCCCCTCTTCATAGATCACTTAATTAACACATGACTCTTTCTCTGCATGAAGCATGTGGCTTATGAGAGGGACTCTCTGATCTCTAGCTGTAATTGCCTCTGATATATGTATATTTTCATAATGTAAAAAGACGCAAAAAATCAATCCAAATCTATATTTCTATAAACATCATTTATAATATATATGTATATATATTATTATATATATATATATATATATATATATATATATATTATTTGTACTTGGACTCTCTGCGTGAGACGTGGATGCGAACGTGGAAAGATAACCTAGACAGAACCTAGAGTGTGCCAAAGGTCACGGTGGTCGGTACGCCTAAAAGGGGGCATACCCAAAACATGAAATAATGAAAAAAATAAAAATGAAATAAAAAAAAGGGGGTTGGGAGGGTGGGGGAAAACCAGAAGGTCGGGCCGCGGGAGCAGGAGAAGGGGGAGGGTTATGAAACCCCCCGACTCCTCCTACAAATCAGGCCCGCCTACGGCCAGCCTTCCCATTTGTACTTGGAGTCTCTGCGTGAGACGTGGATGCGA
>JAJQKJ010001406.1:0-60941 GCA_029574335.1 Rana kukunoris
CTGCCATGTGAAGGCAGAGCACAGCAGGTAGTTGGATGTTGCTATGGGGACACTTAATGGTGGTGCCTGCATAATGCTAGCTGGGTGAAACTATACTTCTTCCCTCTACAGAGCAGGCATGAACCAACCATAGTCAATGTATCTCTATGTCCCATCAATCCCTGGTATCCTTACATGCAAGAAGCTGAGGTTCTTCAGCCACCCAGTAGGTTGGTTGTCTAAGATGGCCACGTATTTTGTTGCTCAACTCTAGCAACAGGAATTCAGTGCAACATTTTCAGCATTTCTGTCCCAACCAGATATTTCAGTTCTGCATTGTTGACCTTAAAGCGGATGTCTGCTGAAAAAAAAAAATATTAAAAGTCAGCAGCTACAAATACTGCAGCTGCTGACTTTTAATATCGGCACACTTACCTGTCCAGCGCCGTCCGCAGCAGAGGACGAGCGATCGCTCGTCACTCTGCTCCCCCCCCGCCATCCTCGGTTAAGGGAACCAGGAAGTGAATCGCTACGGCTTCACTGCCCGGTTTCCTAAGGAGCATGCGCGAGTCACGCTGCGCCTGCTGACTGGCTCCCGCTGTGCTCTGGGACCCGAGTGTTCCCAGAACACAACGGGGGGCGTCAGATGACGTCCTGCCTGCAGACTGTGTGGCCGTCTTTAGACAGGTATCTGCACCCCCTCCCCCCTTAAAGGTGTCAAAATGTGGATTCTCCATAATGTAGGATCTGCAAATAATCAGGGAGTCCAGCTGCAAGTTGGGTGCATTTTTTATTATGTATTTATGAGAAGGGCTGGAGTTTCTTACTAGTTGGAAAAGACACAGCCCAACAATACCCACTCATAGTTAGGCCAATAAAGAAGGTAAACTCTCCTGATAAGCCAAATATTTCAGCCCAAAGCATAATTTTTCAAAAAACAAGAATTTATTTTCAAGGTAGATGTTGAATGGTAATCTGCTTCTTCTATCTTTTGAGGACACCAGAAGGCAATTTTCTGCATCTGAGCTCCCATGTCTGCAGACCCCTTAGACCAGTGGTCATCAACCCTGTCCTCAGGGCCCACTAACAGGCCAGGTTTTATGTATTATCTTGGGGAGATGCAGACTAGAATACTGCAATCACTGAGCAGCAAATGATATCGCCTGTGATGTATTTCAGTTATCTTGCAAACCTGGCCTGTTAGTGGGCCCTGGGACAGGGTTGATGACCACTGCCTTAGAGCCATTCCAAGAGGGTACTTGTTCCCTGTTGGTGTTGTTTTATACTGCGCTGCATAAAGCCCCTTCACACAAGCGGTCTGATCAGGTCCACGTGTCTATTTTTTAGGCAAACCGTTTTGAACCCCCCCATTCTCCCTCTATGGAGTGGCAGATGTAAATAGACTTGTGTCCGTTTACACCCGCCTACCTCCAATCCATTCTGATCCAACAAAAAACAAATGGAAGATGATCTGTTCCCCTCTGTCTGGCTGGATCGTATTAGAGGGCAGTTGCTTGTAATCTGACTGTTCATAGAGCAGCGTGGGCTGTGTCCACTCTGCATAAGTGGAGCGGACCTGGACCTGTCATCCGCCCGCTATGCTCAGCTCAGCAGACAGATTCCCTGCTAGGAAAAACGCATCTGGCCTTTGTGAAAGGGACCTTACAGAAGCAATGGCGAACACCTCTACAACCCCCTGGATTCCCTGAATGCTTTTCAGCTTCTCCTCTAATGTTTACTTTCCATTCCTAAGGACTACATATCCCAAGGTACTTTACTGCCTGCAAGTAGTGATTCCTGTACTGACTACTCTTCCCTAATACTCCTTCTCTTAGCACCTCTGTATTTTAGAAGGCAGGCTCTGTAAAATGTTTGACACAGCAGTGCCTACTCACAAGGCCTAGTAAATGAATGTCACATAATGTGGAAGTAAATGTGTGGGGATCTTCACAAAGTAAATTTACAAACTTCAAGATCATTCAGATTAATAGGAGCACAGTATAAATAACTGAAATACAATGTGGAAATTAATACATTATTTTACATTTTAGTCATAGATACATTTTAAAAATATTCTTTTGAAACTTTTAAAACTAAAATGAATGAAATATAGGTACCACAAGGTGCTTTTTACCTTTATATGTTTGAAACCCCTTTTCCATGCAGCCAATGAGCCATTTGGGTGTCTTTTCAATAGGGAATTGACTTATCTCACTTTGGGGGAAGCAAAAACCCTGGAGCTAATCCATCTTCCCCCAACAAATAACTGTCATTATGTACTGCTGCAGCACTCTTGTTAGTTAGTAGGATATTGAGGGTAGGGTTAAAGGGTTACTAAACCAGGACACTGCATTCACTATATCTGGTCTCCCACATAACACAGAACATGGAAATGCAATTATTTTAATAAATGTAAACTGCTAAATACCTTTTCTCATCAGCAGTTAGAGCAGTCTCTTGACTGTGTAAAAAGACAGGATCAAACAGCCTTTTTACACAATGTGGAGGATTAACCCCCCTAGGTTCCATAGTCAGTATAACAAGCATGCTTTACTGAACATACAGACTGATTTCACTGTTGGGAGTTTAGTAACATTTTAAGTTCTGGGGTCAACACTTTTCTCTGAAGATGGTGAACCCATGTCCCTTGTGAATATGTGTAAAAAAAACATTCCCTAGTGACTTAAAAGAGTGTTTTCACGTTAAATGGGTTGCACAGTCAGAAGGGCTTTTTTTATCTTAATGCATTCTATGTATTAAGATGAAAAGCCTTCTGTGTGCAGCAGCCCCCCCTCAGCCCCCTAAAACTTCCCCTGAGCCCCATGTCTGTTCAGCGATGTGCACGAGTGTTTTGGCTGTCTGGGACTCTCCCTCCTGGTTGGCTGAGACACAGAAGCGGCGCCATTGGCTCCTGCTGCTGTAAATCAAAGTCAGCTAGCCAATCAGGAGTGAGTGTGTCGGAATGGACACAGGGATCTGTGACGCAGCTTGGGTGCCCCCACAGCAAGTTGCTTGCTGTGGGGGCACTCAACAGGAGGGAGGGGCCAGGAGCACAGAAGAGGGTCCCGAGAAGAGGAGGATCTGGGCTGCTTTTTTTTTTTTCTATAAAAATAACTAAGATTTTACAATCACTTTAATGAAAGACAACAGGATGCACATTGTGGTGCCTTCTCCTAGCTAGCACTTTCCACTTTAAACATGCTGACTGGTTCGCTTGGGTGGACAAGAGTGGTTTTAATAATCTGGCAGAAGCTTAAAAATCTAGGAGATTTTCTTAGATTTCCCTGCTGTTTCTTACCTTCCCCACACAATCTCCACCATCACAGCAAAGCTGAGCAAGTAGGTCATGTTCCTCATGAAGGATTCTCTAATTGTAAAATAAATGAAAAATCTAACAGCAAGAGCATGACACCCACATAATGGCCTTGGAGGATACAAGACCTATTGCGTGGAGAGCTTGCCATTGGCATCTTAAAGAGGTGGAAGGGCTTAGTTACCCAACTGATTTTTAGAAACAAATAGTATTAGTTTAACTTCTTGTTGACAAATATCTAAAGCACAATGAAATCAATGTATTACATAGCAGACATTTGTCAGCAGGGGGTTAATTTAAGGCAACCAGAAAATCGCTTTTGCAACAAGTCCCTAACAAGTGACAATATGTAGTCCATAATTAGCTCAATGCTCTGCATTATTATACTGAGCTGCTTCACCCTAATGTGGCAGAGTATTTGAACTGCCACAAGAATCCAAACGTGTGTGAACTTCGAGTGTCATCTGAACACCTCTCCACCCACTCCCTATATGTGTGCCTTGATCAGCCATTGTCACAACTTATACAGTCTGTTTGATTTAATAGAAAATTCCACTCTTTGCAAAAAAAAAAAATGATTAACCACTTCCTTACTGGGCATGTATATCCCCTTCCTGACCAGGTGAAATTTCAGCTTGTCTTTAATTGACAATTGCGCGGTCGTGCGACGTGGCTCCCAAACAAAATTGACATCCTTTTTCCCCCACAAATAGAGCTTTCTTTTGGTGGTATTTGATCAGCTCTGCGGTTTTTATTTCTTTGCGCTATAAACAAAAATAGAGCGACAATTTTGAAAAAAAAAACCAATATTTTTTACTTGTTTCTATAATAAATAGCCCAATTTAAAAAAAAAAAAATTTTTTTTCTCAGTTTAGGCGATACGTATTCTACATATTTTTGGTAAAAAAAAAAAAACGCAATAAGCGGACAGAATTAATATTATTATTTTTTTACTACTAATGGCGGCGATCAGCGTTTTTTTCGTGACTGCAACATTATGGCGGAGACATCGGACACTTTTGACGCCATTCACATTTATACAGCGATCAGTGCTATAAATATGCACTAATTACTGTATAAATGTGACTGGCATTGAAGGGGTTAACACTGGGGGGTGAGGAAGGGGTTAAATGTGTACCCTTAATTGTGTTCTAACTGTGGGGGGAGGGGGGGTGACTGGGGGAGGTGACCGATCTATGTCCCTATGTACAAGGGACACAGATCGGTCTCCTCTCTCTCCTGACAGGACATGGATCTCTGTGTTTACACACAGAGATCCACGTCTTGTCCCTTTAGCCACCGATCCCGAGTGCCTGGCAGACATCGCAGCCGCCAGGCACGCGCATCGGCATCTTAGCGATGCGGCGAGCACGCGAGCGCCGACGGCGGCTCTCACGTGCCCCCCAGTGGCCTGGCGGAGCGGAGGTAGTAAAAACATGGCCTGTTAGAGAAGCAGAACCACCCTGCGGCCGTACAAAGTCATACGGCCGTCGGGTAGTGGTTAAATGCACCCCACATTACAAAAAGAAAACTTACAATGTTTATTTTCTGTATTTCAGCCTGAAAAGCATTGCAACTAAGGATATACCAATACCACTTTTTTAACAGTACTAGTACCGATACTTTTTTGCAAGTACTCGCCGATACCAATTACTGATACCTATCGCATAGGTAGGGGGGTGGATTGGGGGGGGGGGGGCTAGTTAGGAAGTTGGGCGAGGCTGGGGGTGAGGGCAGAGTGGGAAGTAGAGGGGTAAGTGAGGGCAGGGTAGTTGAGGGTGGTGTGAAATAGGGATTGTGGGGTGGGAGAATTGAGAAGAAAAAGGCTGTGATGGCTGGGGAAGAGGATGGAAGGGTCATGGGGGCAGAGGTGACAGCTGGTAGGGTAAGGAGGAGGCAACACAGGGAGGGCACAGTACAGGGCTTTAGGGTGCAGTACAGGGCGTTAGGAGGGCGCAGTACAGGGCATTAGGAGGGCGCAGTACAGGGCATTAGGAGGGTGTTAGGAGGGCATAGTACAGGGCGTTAGCAGGGTGTTAGGTACAGACCAGTCTGTACACTGACACCGTACTGTACATCATATAGAGACTGGTGTGTGTATAACATATACAGTACAGTGTTGGGATACAGACTGGTCTGTACATGCTGTGTGGTGCTAGTGTACAAGACTGGTCTGTACCCTGATGACACTGTCCTGTACATACTACACTAACCTGTTTGCAGGACTTGCTCTCCTCATTACTCAGTTCTGTTTCCAGGGACTTCCACAGATTCCTCACAGAAACACACGTACTGATGCTGTTCAGTCCCTTGACCCTGGCGACCCCTCCACTCTCTTATTGAATAGCAGCCAGACATCCAGCCATCTCTCTCTCTCTGCAGGAACAGGATGGGTGTTATGACATCACCCACCCTCTTGTTTAAAGAGGCAGGTGAGGATCATAGCAGTGCTGCATAATGAAAAAAAGAGTCGGGAGCAGGAGTGTCAGTGTTGCCAGTTGTCAGTCTGGCCAGTTGTCAGCCTGTTCTCACTGTGCTGCAGATTTTCACGCCCGCCACCCCTCCTGTCCTGGCGCCGTAAGGCACGTACTGCTTCAAACCCCACTGTCAGAGGGGAGGAGGAGATGTCCTGCCCCCAGCTGACGTCACTTTCGGTTCCAGAGCATAGTCAGGTATGGTTAATGAGAGCCTAAGATAGCCCCTCAATTCTATTTACCCCTGCTGCATCAGAAAATAAAAGCAATGGGGAGGCATGGGCAGGGGAATGTTTCGGCTAATAGAACAGGCATCAACAAAAGGGAAACAACCTACTAAGTTACCGGTATGTCCTTTGTGCTGATCTTTTATTTTTTTCTATTTTGGCTGCACTTTATGCAATTTATTGAAAACGGAGATAGGTAGGTAGATAGATAGATAGATAGATAGATAGATAGATAGATTTACATTTGTTTGGAGTCCTGCCCACATTATGGCATGTGATACATAGCAGATTATTTCAGGACCATGTTTTCTTTCTCTCTGCAGGCTGCCACTTCTTTGTATTCTGAAGTAGAAGTTTCCCTTTTCTGCAGTTCTGTCTTCTGGGTGGCTCTGCAGCTTTGTGGGTACTTGTGCAGTCACCCTTGTATGCATACTCCAGCCTGTGACAGGAGCAAAATGATGCATTTGGGTGAGCAAGCTTAAATCCGGGATAGGGTGCACATACACAGTTAAATCAGACATGAAAAGACAATGTGAAGTTTACATGGGCAGGCCTGGAACAAGGGACACACATGTATTCAGCGAGCCAAGATACCAAATACAATGATATGTGATACATTTGATCAGTTTAGTGGTAGCAGCATTTATGAATACAGAGCATAGGACAGTAAAAGAGAAAGGAGACATATTCTCTAAAATATAGTTAATGCTGTAAGTTGCCTTTGTGTAAGCAAACACTTTATAATATATAAAAAGTCCACTTGGAGTTTGCGAGAAAGCTTTTGCAACTTTTGCGGGCATTTTGATGAGGAGATGCTTCCGTCTAGCCACTCTGCCATAAAGCCCAGATCGATGGGTGCTGCAGTGATGATTGCCCTTCTGCAACTTTGTCCTACCTCCATACAGGATCTCTGAGGCTCACTCAAGAGTGACCATCTGGTTCTTGGTCACCTCTCTTACTAAGCCCCTTCTCCCACCAATTGCTCAGTTTGGCTGGGAGACCAGCTCTTGGAAGAGTTCTGGTTGTGCCAAACTTCTTCCATATGAGAAAATCTGCTCTTGGGAGCCTTCAGTGCAGCAGAATTATTTTTTTGTAGCCTTCCCCAGATCTGTGCCTTGCAATAATCCTGTCTCGGAGATCTCATGGTTTTTGCTCTGATACTGTATGAATCGTCAGTTATTAGGTCTTTTATAGAGAGGTGTGTTCCTTTCCATATCATGTCCAATTAATTTAATTCACCACAGGTGGACCCCAAACAAAGTATAGAAACATCTCAGCAATGACCAAGAGGACCAGAAGGCATCTGAGCTAAAAGTCTGAGTCTGAATAATTTGTCCAATGAAATATTTCATTGATTTTTCACTTTGAATAAATTCCCAGACATTTCTTGTCCTTATGGGGTACTAAGTGCAGATTAATGAGAATTTTTTATTTCCCCAACTATAGTATCAGGCTGCAACATAACCAAATTGAAAAAAAGGAAAGGGGGTCTAAATACTTTCTGAATAAACTGTATATACCATAGTTTGTAGATGCTATAACTTTCACACAAACCAATCAATATACACTCAATGGGATTTTTTTGTTTAACCAAAGACGTGTAGTAAAATACATTTTGGCCCAGATTTGTGAACAAATAATATTTTTTTAATGGATATGTTTTATAGCAGAAAGTAAAAAATATTGGGAGTTATTTACAAAAGGCAAATCCACTTTGCACTGCAAGTGCATTTTAGCTTGCACATGATTGGATGATAAAATCAGCAGATCAGCAGTGCACAGTGGATTTGCCTTTCGTAAATAACCCCCATTGTTTCTTATTTTTCCAAAATGTATTTTTTCATTATATATATATATATATATATATATATATATATATATATATATATATATATATATATATATATATATATATATATATATATATATATATATATAACCCAGCGGTGATCAAATATCATCAAAAGAAAGCACTATTTGTCTGAAAACAATTCTATACATTTTGTTTGGGTACCGTATTGCAATTAGTAGCTAAAATACAGCAGTGCTAGATTGAAAAATATAAAGTAAAACCTTCCGGAGCTAAAGTGGTTCGCAATTATAAAAGCTATAAAGCTAATCTCCTTGTTTCCTGTCACTTTAAATAGTTTGGACCAAGTTGGTTCAAACTAACTGGCTCTAAGCACTGTATAACACAAAATAAGAGTAGATCTGAGTAGCGATTCAGCCATTCATAGGCAGCTTTTATTCTGTGAATGAATTGAAAGATTCAGATAGGTAGACCGATGGTGCTACAATGTTTGACTCAGCCAGAGGAAGCTTTGTATTCATTTACAGAATACAAAGCTGCCTATGAATGGCTGAGCGCCGATCCGAGAGACTCTTTTTTGCTCCAGATGTAAGACAGAAAGTCTCTGTCTCACCCAGCACTGTGTACTGTATGTAGCTGAAGCTACATACACTCCATACAGGGCTTAGAGTCAGTGAAGCTTTAAGTAAAGGAAATGGTTTATTTGGACAAGCTTGGTCCAAACAAGCTATTTAAAGTTACAGGAAACATGGATAAAAACACCGTCATTGACTCTTATATAAAGCACATGTGCAAGATAAAGGAAAACCTGCAAACATGGCCTGTTGGGTGTACTTGAGGACTGAGTTTGAGAACCACTGCATTATAGATTAGAAGGGTGGAAGGCTGCCAAGTTACTGCTGTGAAGTGGAGGGGGACAGCTGAGCTGCTAAGAGGGCTCACTTGCAAAACCTCTGCGCTTTTGTTGTGAACTAAGTGGATAAATTGCTTCATTATGAACAGGTTTTTAAAGAGAAGTTTGAGATTTAAACAAAATAAACCTACATACTCACATAGGTGGATGCAGCATCAATCGATTGCTGTATCTGCTCCCTCCCAGCTCCACCCTAAGAACTGAGCGATCAAAGATCACTGTTCAGTCAGTTCTCAGCTCCGCCCTGAGCACAGAGCAGTGACTGTCAGTCACCGCTCTGTGTTCTGTCTCACCATTGATCACTAGAGCACCAGGCTGTGTGAGGAGCAGGAGCAGCTGGCTCAGGCTCTTAGTGACACTAAGAGCCTGAGCCAACTGCCAGTCAGGCATCTGGGCGGATCTTTACATTATTGTTGGGATCCCTGAAAAGCCTAGACCGTCTCTGTGACCCATCGGTTCTCTGCTCTGCCCCTCCAGTGTTCACTAAAGCGCTGGACTGTGGAGGGGATGGAAGAGGCTGGCTCTGGTTCGCTAAAAGGCCTAGTCGACTACTGGTCCAGGCATCTGGGTGGAACCCAACTGTAAAGTTTGGATCGATCCAGAGTCTAGACTGTCTGAGTGATGTCAGCTGATAGCGCTGGCAAACTGCACTCCTGTGAGCCATAGGAGAAGTAGGTCAATAAGAGCTTTGGCCCTACTTCTCCTTTAAAGAGGAGTTCCTGTGAAAAAAAAGTAAAAGTCAGCAGCTACAAAAACTGTATGTAGCTGCTGACTTTAAAAAAATAGCCACTCACCTGTCCCACAATCCAGAGGTGTGCTCATCCCAGTCAGTTTTACTTGCGGTCTTCTTTCCTCAGCGCTGGCATCTCAACTATGGGCACCCAGCTGTCACAGCTTACAGCTTCACAGCTAGGTGCCCACTGTGCATACGCAAGCAGTGCTGCGCATTGTGAATGGTGGATGCAGTCTTCTGGGACCTGTCATATGTCCCAGAAGACTGAGGAAGGAAGGATAACTTCAGGTTCAATCGCCTAGGCCATCGGAGCGGAAGTGGGTACCTGTCAAAATCGAGTACCCACTCCCCCCGCGCCTCAAAAGCACAATAAATTAAGCCACTACACAAGTCCGGCCATACACGTTTCAAATCTGGGACGCTTCAGCAGTAACTTATTCTCTTGTGATTATCGCTGCTATAGCCGCTAGCAATAATCACTGTCTTCTCCCAATGGGAATGGCTTACCCCACCTACCGGGAGAAGGCAATTACGATTCCCCTGTCAACACTGTTTGTTTTGATGGGGGAACTGTGCAAATTTCTTCCCTGTAACCCGTTGTTGCAGGAAAAAAAATTGCAACGTGTATGGCCAGGCTAAGGCAGAATATATCAGTTCAACAGCTATACAGTGTATGTAACCTAGATTTCTGTGACGATCATTAAAAGAGGTCATTGGGCACTAGGACAGCCACACATCCAGAAGTGTGTTAATGAGTGTCTTGACAACATTAAATGTATGCTTAATTACATCAAACAATCATTTGTGTAGCTGATTGTAACTGAAATGTCCTTAAAGTGGTTATAAATGTAGAAGGTATATTACCTTAATGCGTTCTCTGCATTAAATTAGGGTTCAACCTAAAAACGGAACTTCCGCTTATTCGTTTTCTCCCTCCGTCCAGTGCCACATTTCGCACCTTTCAGGGGGGAGGGGGGGGAACAGGGACCGGTTTTTGACAGGTCCCCTTCCCCACTTTAATTGACGGCTCGGCAGCTTAGCCAACAAATTTTTTTAAACTATCAATGCTCCCTGCTGAAACCACTGCCTCTGAAAGGGAATTCCACATCCTTACCGCTTTTACAGTAAAGAACCCTCTACGCAGTTTAAGGTTAAACCTTTTTTCTTCTAATTTCAATGAGTGGCCACGTGTCTTATTAATTTCCCTTCCGCTGAAAAGTTTTATCCCTATTGTGGAGTCACCAGTATGGTATTTGTAAATTGAAATCATATCCCCTCTCAAGCGTCTCTTCTCCAGAGAGAATAATAAGTTATGTGCTCGTAACCTTTCCTCATAACTAATATCCTCCAGACCCTTTATTAGCTTTGTTGCCATTCTCTATAATTGCTCCATTTTTGTTACATCCTTCCTGAGGACTGGTACTCCGGTTGCAGCCGGACCAGAGTCTTGTAGAGTGGGAGAATTATCGCTTTATCCCTGGAATTAATCACCTTCTTAATGCATGCCAATATTATGTTTGATTTGTTAGCAGCAGCTTGGCATTGCATGCCATTGCTGAGCCTATCATCTACTAGGACCCCCAGGTCCTTTTCCATCCTTCCCAGAGGTTCTCCCAGTTAGTAGATTGCATTTGCCATGTAGTTGACCACCCCATTAATTAATTTGTTTAGATATTCTTGCAAGGTTTCCACAATGCCCTGCTTAACTTAGTATCATCTGCAAATACAGAGTTTGAACTGTTTACCCCATCCTCCAGATCATTTATGAACAAATTAAATATGTTTTTGTTTAACTAATTTTGTTTAAAACATATATGTATGTTAAAGTGGATGTAAAAATATTCCCATCTTTTTGATGTCACAATGTAGAGAGTAAGATTTCCTATCATCTGTGCCCAGTCTTGCCACACAGGTTATTTACATATCTCGGGCACTAGCTTGCAGATATGCACAGCTTCTGTAAAAAGTGCAGAATTCACATCCCCCTGCCCTCTCCTCTCCCTTCCAGCTCTCCCAGGATTGGCTGTCTTTCCTGTGTTTTTATTAAATGTTTTCAAAATATGGGGTGATACACAGTTCAGTGTCAGTGTCATGAGGAAATGCTGCAGTGAACAGCCATCAGAATATACATAAAGCTGTGCATGTCTGCAAGCTAGTGCACAAGATATGTAAATAACCTGTCACTCAAGCAAGGACTTTGGTTTTTATCTGCAAGTCGGTTTTATTTCACTGAACAATAAAAGAGGATTGCTCAGAGCTGGATTAACTCTGTGTGGCAAGACTGGGAACAGATGATAGGAAATCTTTGTTTACAAAAAGCTTTATTTGGAAGACAGGAAAATGACAGTACAGAGTGGTAGGTTAATACGATAATGGATAGATATACGTAGGGTATACAAAAAAATGCATTGTCAGGCAAAAAGTAAATGAGGTAATACTGTGGTAATAACGATTGGTTAAGGGGTAACAATACATAATGGTCTATACCCCGATTCAGATCATAAATCTGTGATGTATGGAGTAGGTAAGATAAGCATGGCTATTAAAAGGAAGGAATACATGAGACAAAGGTTGTTAGATGAATTGAACATTATGTAAGTATCAACCTTACGGAGGAGACAAGTAAATCCATTTATTGTTAAAGGTTTGTAAACTATCTGATTGTGTATGGTGGATTCTCTCCGATAATCTAAGTGCTTGCATCCTGGATAGAACCTGGGACCAGAGCAGGTCGAGTGATCTCCAGTTTAGGGCATCATCCACTGGATGGAACTAATCAAATAATGAATCAGTCTGTTGCAGGGAAGTGGGATACTTGGTACATTAGCATACAGTATGCAAATTAGAGGGGAGAGGGTAATTTTTGATTTGCAGGTAGATTCCAGTTTATCTGTCGCTGCCTGCCATTCTCTCTACTTGCTCCATTTGTGTTACATCCTTCCTGAGGACTGGTACTCCGGGTGCGGCCGGACCAGAGTCTTGTAGAGTGGGAGAATTATCGCTTTATCCCTGGAATTAATCCCCTTCTTAATGCATACCAATATTCTGTTTGATTTGTTAGCAGCAGCTTGGCATTGCATGCCATTGCTGAGCCTCTCATCCACTAGGACCCCCAGTTTATCTGTCGCTGCCTGCCATATGGGATCTAATAATTTACAGCTCCAAAAAATGTGAAGATAATTACCCTCCTCCGGGCATCCCCTAAAGCAGGCAGGTGAAACAGTGGGGTAGAAGGAGTGGATTTTTGCCGGGGTCAAATACCATCTTGTAAGCAATTTTAATGGGGTTTCCTTAAATGCTACTGCACAATTGCATTTACGTAAGTTATCAATCATCTTATACCAGGACTTAGCTGTGATGGAACAATCTAACTCAGTCTCCCAGCTGAGCATTGGGTTCGATTTCTCTGGTTGATGTAAGCCATTCAGGAAGCTATATAGGAGGGAAATTAAGCCTCTGTCCCTAGGAGAGGAAATACAGATGTGTTCAAATACAGTATTAGGTGGTTTGATAGATAACGAATAGTTGGTAGCATAACAATTTTGAATTAAGTGATATTGGGAGAGTTCTGAAACCGGAAGATTAAATTTGGACTGAAGCGCTGTAAAGGTGGGGAATTTCTGATCGATTACTAAAGATTTGAGAGTAGTCAGTCCTTTATGGATCCAACTGTGGAAACGGGACTTGTCTAAATAAGCTGGGGAGGATCTGTGATCTCCCAAGTAGGAAGCCAGCGGTGAGGTCTCCGAGGAAAGACTAAAAGGTATTCTAATTCTATTCCATAACTGTAATGAGTGGGCGACTATTATATTACTTTTAAGTAGACAATGATGTGAATTCATGTTGGACCATAAAATACCCTTCAGATTCAATGGAGCTACAGAGGAGGTTTCGAAGTTCAGCCATGGAATAAGCGTTTCAGAGGAAAACCATTGTGCCATCAGCGCGAGTCTTGCAGTCAAATAATAGTGCCAGAGGTGTGGAAAGCCATAACCACCTTTACTTTGGGGTCTGTGCATAATCATGTAGCTGCATCTAGGTTTACGGTTATTCCATATAAACGTATTTATCTCACGTTGAAGGGAGTCTATATGCGTTTTTGGGATGTTGATAGGTAGGGCCCGGAAATAATAGAGAAGCTTAGGCAGTATTGTCATCTTGAATGCACAGACCCTACCTAAAAATGAGATATGATATGTGGTCCATAGCTTAATTAGAGAGCTTATATGGGAGAAAAGGGGGGTTATAATTGTCTTTATATAATAGTTTATGAGAGGCTGTTATAAACACCCCAAGGTATTTGAAAGAATGTACGGACCATACAAAGTCAAACTCATTCTGTAGGTGAGAAAGTAGGTCCAGTGGGCAGTTTATAGGGAGCATTGCACATTTATTAGTGTTAATGAAGAGACCATAAAGTTTGTGAAAAATATCCAGTTCCGAGAGGAGATTAGGTATGGGAGTTATCGGGTCAGTAAGAAATAAAAGCATCGTCTGCACATAGGCTTAATTTGAATTGGTTGTGTCGCTTGCTGTACCCTTTGATGTTGACATTTTCTCTTATGGCGATGGCAAGAGCAAAAAGAAGGGGAGAGAGTGGGAAGCCCTGCCTAGTACCTCTACTCAAGGGAAAGAAGTCTGAGTTATTGCCTGAAATCTTAATTCTAGTCTGAGGGGAACAGTAGAGAGCATTAAAGCCATGAATGAAGCTATCGGAAATGCCAAATTTAGGGAGAAGGTGATTTAAATACGACCAGTTGACACTGTCAAATGTATGTCTAGGCTCAGTAAACATACAGGACACATATACAGGTTAGTATCCTGCACTATATTAGTTACAAGTCTAATATTATCTACAATTTTCCTGCCTGGGGTGAAACCAGTTTGGTCCGTATGTACTAGGGAAGTAATGACATTGGCAAGTCTACCTGCTAGTAATTTTCAAAATAGCTTAAGGTCGTTGTTAAGAACTGAGATGGGGCAGACATTTTGTGGTAAGGTGTGGTCTTTTTGAGGTTTGGAAATTAGTGACATATTTGCCAACAACATCTCAGCTGGGAAATGTCCGCAAAGCAAGATGCGATTAAACAGTTTAACGAGGCTAGGTGCCAAGAGTGGGGCACATTTCTTGTAGTAGGAAGACGTAAAGCCGTCTGGGCCTGGGACAGTAGAGGTCTTAAGTGATTTTATGATGTCAGTGATTTCATTGACAGTACAAGGTTCATTAAGGGCAGAAATCTGCTGTTCATTAAGTGTCGGGAGTTGAAGACTATTTAGCCAGTCCAGTGCGGCGGGAAGTGGTTGGGTTTGTGGGCCACAGAGGAGATTTTTATAGAAAGAGGTGAAAATTTGAAGGACACCCTGAGGGTGTGTCCTCAGGTTACCTTTACGGTATGATAGGAAATCTTATTCTCTACATTGTGACATCCACTTTAAGGTGTTCTTTGTGTACTAATAAAACTATGTTTTAAACAAAATTATTTGGCAATCCTCTTGCCTTTAAAGTCCTGTTCCCAGTGGGGGATATTTTGTCCTTGAACTAATCAATTGGGATGTTGGCGAAAGGTTGCCAGGTCCTGTTTATGGTGGAAGCCCCTCTTTTTTAACATACTGTCACCAGAGCAATGCAGTGTTGCCAGTGATGATCACTGTAATAATAAGCGAACTGTAAGGCGGCGTACACACGACCGAGGTTCTCGCTGGAAACCAGCGAGAACCTCGCTGGAAGCTGCATTCCAGCGAGGACCTCGGCCGTGTGTACGCTCTCGGCGAGCATCCCGTCGAGCAGAAATAGAGAGCACGCTCTCTATTTGCTCGACGGCCCGCCTGGATGAATGGCTGGTTGCCATTCCCGACGGGCGGATCGCCGATTTCGACGGCCGGCAGAGAACCTCGACGGGCGGAACGATGTGTTCTGCCCGTCGAGGTTCTCTGCCGTGTGTACGCGGCCTCACACTCTTCAAAAGGTTGTACCATTGTAAGTTAAAAAAAAAAAAAAACACCCAAATAAACATTTCAATCTTGGAAAATCATTTCAATCTTTAAAATTGTAATTTATTAAAGCCCCTGCCATTGTTGTTTGACATAGACATGTTATGGGTTGTCCTCAGCTGCCTTGGGTGATTCTGGCCTTCTGGTGTGTTTCCGCAGCTCCTTTACCCCTTGCGGACTGCCCACCCGCGATGGGCGGCCCACACAGGCAAAGCGATGTACGTTTACCAAGTTTAGGGTGCACACGTGTCCCCCCCCCCCCCAACAGTAATTGTACACAGTGGGAGCCTGTCAGCAAGTCCCTGCCAATGATTCATGGCCGGGACCTGCTGATCGGCTGTATCCAATCACAGCCCAGAGCCCTGTGTTGACAATCAACACAGGGCTCTGTACAGAGGGAGTGATCTCCGTAAAGCAGGGATAAGAAACAGAGATCTTTGGTAAAAAAAAAATCAACACACAACACATTATTATGCACACATTTAGCCCCTTGATTACCCTAGATGTTAACCCCTTCCCAGCCAGTGTCATTAGTACAGAGACCGTGTATAGTATTAGCACTATAATGTCACTGGTGATGTCAGTGTCAGTTGGTTAGTTCCTACCTAGCATCAGTTAGTGTTAGAATGTCCGCTGCATTATTGCAGTCCCATTATAAGTCGTTGATCATCGCCATTAGTAGTATAAGAATTAACTACTAAAGAAATGTAGCAGAATACATTTTACATTTAAAAATGTATAAAGAAATTAGATTTTTTTTTGGATACCGTATGTTTATAGCAGAAAGTAAAAAAAATATATTTTTCAAAATTGTATATTTTTTTTTTATATCGCAAAAAAATAAAAAAAACAGTGGTGATGAAATACCACCAAAAGAAAGCTGCATGACCGTGCAATTGCAATTTAAATGCATCGCAGTGCTGAATAGCAAAAAAAGGATTTTTAATAAACAGCTTACCTGTAAAATCCTTTTCTTGAAGTACATCACGGGACACAGAGCGCATAGCCATTACACTTGGGTTATATGGGTACCTTCAGGTGTGGACACTGGTGTAATCAATTTCACAGGAAGTTTCCTCCCTATATAACCCCCTCCCACTGGGAGTGCTTCAGTTTTGTAGCAAGCAATTCTCCCGAGGTTACACAATGTTCCCCAAAAGAGGGGTGGGAGCTCTGTGTCCCGTGATGTACTTCAAGAAAAGGATTTTACAGGTAAGCTGTTTATTAAAAATCCTTTTTTCTTTATCGTACATCACGGGACACAGAGCGCATAGCCATTACACTTGGGATGTCCTAAAGCAATGCTCTATGAAGGGAGGGAGACCGTAAGGCCAAGAATAGCCAAATAAAAACATTGTCAGGAGAAAACATGGCTCCATCAACAGAAACACAAGGGGGCGTGAACCGGGCCAGAGGATTCTATACTGCTGCCCGTAGGACCGCCTGCCCAAAAGCTGCGTCCGTACTCTTTGCAACGTCCAACTTATAAAATTTAGTAAACGTATGTACGGAAGACCAGGTTGCCGCCTTGCAAACCTGTGCCATAGAAATCTGATGGTGTGCCGCCCAGGAGGCACTCTTGGCCCTCGTAGAATGGGCTTTAACTGATAAGGGAGGTGGAACGCGCTTCAGACCATAGGCCTGAAAAATCAGCTGCTTAATCCACCTAGCCAAGGAAGACTTGGCAGCCGGCTGACCCTTCTTGGGGCCATCCGGAAGAACAAAAAGCACATCTGTTTTCCGAATCTTCTCTGTAGCCTTGAGATAGACCCTCATGGCTCGAACCACGTCCAAAGTATGAAGCCGTCTTTCCTCTCTGGACTGGGGAGTAGGAAAGAAGGAAGGTAGGACTAGGTCCTGATTCAAGTGAAAACTGGATATGACCTTAGGAAGGAAAGAAGGTTGAGGCCGCAGAACCACTCTGTCCTTATGCAGAATAAGGTATGGCTCCCTGCATGATAAGGCTGCCAGCTCGGAAACCCTTCTGGCTGAAGCCATAGCCACCAAGAAAACTAACTTTCGGGTTAGTAGCACAAGAGGGATTTCTGTCAGAGGTTCAAACGGCTGCCTTTGTAAAGCTGACAAGACCAGATTTAAATTCCAGGGGCAGAGGGGAGCTCTAATAGGGGGATTCACATGCAAGACCCCCTGCAAGAAGGTTTTCATAAGCGAATGGGTGGCCAAGGGTCTTTGAAACCATATTGATAAAGCCGACACCTGCCCCTTTAGAGTACTAAGAGCCAACCCTTTGTCAACGCCAACCTGGAGGAATCGCAAGATCCTGTCAATAAAAAACTTTCGAGGATGCCATTTTTGAGACTCGCACCACTCCACATAGGTTCTCCAGACTCTGTAATAAATATTTCTGGAGACCGGTTTCCTAGCCTGAATCAACGTAGCTATTACCTGATCTGAGAGGCCAAGCCGTCAAATTTAGCTGCTGTGAAGCAGGATGGCAGATTGGGCCTTGAGACAGCAGATCTGGGCGCAGGGGGAGCGGCCACGGCACCCCGACTGACATCTTCACGATGAGTGCGTACCAAGCCCTCCTGGGCCAGGCTGGAGCCACCAGGATCACAGGCCTGCGCTCCACCCGGATTCTCCGTAGAAGGCGGGGAATCATCTGCAGTGGAGGGAACGCATACAGAAGAGAAAACTGGTGCCAAGGGCAAACCAAGGCATCGGTCCCGTAGGCCGAGGGATCCCTGGCTCGGGATATGAATTTGTCCAACTTTTTGTTGGATCTCGTTGCCATAATGTCCACGTCTGGGACTCCAAATCTTTGGCAAATCTCTTGGAATACCTGGGGGTGAAGCGACCATTCCCCCGGGAGCAACTGTTGACGACTCAAAAAAATCTGCTTGAGAATTGTCTATCCCTGGGATGAACACCACCGAGATGCAGGGTACATGGGCTTCGGCCCATGAGAAAATCAGGTTTACTTCTCTTTGGGCTGCTGGGCTCTTCGTGCCCCCCTGGTGGTTTATGTATGCCACCGCAGTGGCGTTGTCGGACTGTATCCTTACTGGCAGACCCTGAAGGGGGAGAGTCCAGGCGATCAGGGCCAGTCGAGCAGCTCTGATTTCCAAGATATTGATGGGAAGCAGTTTCTCTGCCCCCGACCACAGCCCTTGCTGGGTCTGTTCTTCTAGAACTGCCCCCCAACCTAACAGGCTGGCATCCGTGGATACTATCTTCCACGAGATGGGGCAAAAGGATTTCCCTTTTGACAAATTTTGAGAGACCAGCCACCAAGACAGGCTGCGCCGGACCTTCGGGGAGAGCACTAACGGACGATCTAACGCATGAATGGACTTGTTCCAAGCAGAGAGAATGGCTGCCTGAAGATATCTGGTATGGATCTGGGCATAGGGCACAGCCTCGAAGGCGGCCACCATTTTCCCCAGCAGTCGCATACATAGGCGAATAGTCGGCCTCTTCTTGCCTAAGATCATTTGAACTGCTTGGGCTATTGATCTGATCTTTGCTTGAGGTAAAATTATCCTCTGGCAGTCTGTATCTAGCCGAAGGCCTAGATATTCCAACTGCCTTGTGGGTTTCAATACCGATTTTTCTAGATTTACAATCCATCCGAATTCCTCTAGATGCTGAACTGTGCGACCTACTGCCTGATTGAGGTTGGAGGCTGAGCTGTCGATAACCAGAAGATCGTCCAAGTATGCCAAGACTAAAATGCCTTCTGTCCTTAGGACGGCTAGCACCCGGGGCTAACACCTTTGTGAATACCCGCGGAGCTGTTGCCAACCCGAAAGGGAGGGCTACGAACTGGTAATGGCGGTGATCTATCATAAACCGAAGAAACCTGTGATGTGCCGGGTAGATCGGCACGTGCAGATACGCATCTTTTATGTCTATAGATGCTAGGAAGTCGTCTTGATGTAGGCTGGCTGCCACCGAACGTATGGACTCCATACGAAAAGTCTGAATGTTTAGAAAGCGATTTAGGCGTTTGAGGTCCAAGATAGGCCTGACGTCGCCATTGGGCTTTGGTATTATGAAAAGGTTGGAGTAGAATCCCAGACCCCATTCCTGGGTTGGTACTTCTACGATTACTCCTTGGAGTAAGAGACGATCCAATGCTTTTGCAAGAGAGGCCCTCTTTAATGGGTCGCTTGGAAGACTTGACCCCTGAAAATGAGGAGGGGGGACTTCCCGAAACTCTAGCTTGTAGCCCGTGGTTACCACGGATCTTACCCAAGAGTCGGGAATTCTGGTCTTCCACACTTCGGAGAAGAACCGAAGCCTTCCCCCCACCCAAGAGAGTGGGGGCGCCCCTTCATGAATCTGACTTAAGGACTGGTTTAACCGGCTTGCGAGACCATGGCCTCTTGCCTGTCGTGGCTTGTCCTTGTGGGCGGCTATTAAATGCCGAACGCCCGGGAGGCCGTCGATACTGACGGGAAGTTGAAGGGGCCGAGCCTGCGAAGGCCTGTCGCTTAAATGCGGGCCCACGTGATCTTATCTTGAACTTTTACCACCTGATATGGTCTGGATATATTTATCTAGGTCTTCACCGAATAGTCTCCCACCATGAAAGGGAAATCCTGCTAAAAGCTTTTTGCAGGGTGCCTCTGCTGACCAGTTTTTTAGCCACAAAAGGCGACGCATATGAACCAACAGCAGAGATAAACGGGACGCCTGTTGAACGGAGTCCTTGATAGCATCTACTGCAAAGCAGAGAGCTCTTGGGAGGTCAGCCAATTCACGAGCTTGCTGAGCCGGTATGTCCCTTAATATCTGTTTAGTCTGATCCTTTAAAGCCTGACAAACGCCAATGGCTGCCACCGCTGGCTGAACCACGGCACCTACTGTGGTAAAAGAAGCCTTCAGTAGGGTCTCCAATTTTTTGTCGACTGGATCTTTAAACACCTGGACATTTTCCACCGGACAGGTCAGGGATTTATTTACGCAGGAAATGGCTGCGTCCACGGTAGGGAGTGCCCATTTCTTTGCAAATTCTTCTTCCATAGGATAGAGAATGGTAAACCTTTTAGGAGGGATAAAAATCCTATCAGGTCGAGCCCAATTCTGAAAAATCACGCTCTCCAGAAGGGGGTGAACCGGGAAAGATGCACCACCCAATGGTGCCTTCAAGGAACCTAAAGAGGATACCGCGGGGGCTACTTGTTCTGACACTGGAAGTTTAAAAGCAGTGCGAACCATATCCGTCAGAGACTGGATCCACAGGCTCTCTGCTTGAGAAGCCGAAAAAATTTCATCTATAGTGGAATCTTCAATGTCTGACTTGTCAGGACTCAGGTCCGCTAGATCCCCCTGTGGGTCCAATTCCTCCGAAGAGAGGACCTCTGCATCTGAACACACCATTTAAGGTGACGGGGATCTAGCCCGCTTGCCACCAGGCAAAGAGCGGGCAATTAAAGCAGTTAACCTTTTCTCTAGCCCACCCAGGGTGGATTCTAGCATTTCTTCCGTAACATAAACGGGAATGGGTTGATTGGGGGCCGCCTCTGCCCCTAGCACCCTCAATGGCTCCTGCACGATGCTGTTCGGTGGTCTATCTGGTGAGGGTGGGACCACAGGAGCCTGGCCCAAATCCTCTGACCCCGTTGGAGACCCCTTTACTTTTTTGGCACCTTTTGCAGCCTTAGCTGGTCCTGATCCCTTGGGAGCCATTGCACAACCTTGAGACACCCCTACAGCCAACACCCAACTGTTGTAGCTAGAAGTGAAACATTAATAAGGACAGGCTATGTAAAATCTTTTCAAAATTTTCATACGCCTGAGAAGGCGGCAATACAGAGGAAAGTCCTGTGAGTATTGCCACGCCAATGCCCGTTAGCTGGAGTCCAAGGTTGCACCGACTCAGATACTGCCGGATCTAAGGCTGAGTCCCTTTAAGCAAAAAAATATTTTTTTTTTTTTTTTTTTTTTTTTTTTGTCAGTGTGGACTTTTAAGTCCAGACCTGAAGATCCACAAACCACCACTGGGTGTCACTGTTAGCCAGAACTGGCTCAGCTGCGTGCTCTATGTCCTCACTCTCCACTGCTCTCAGGAGGGAATGACCAGCCAGGAAATGCTTTTTTGCTTTATCTGAGACTGACGCTGCTGGCCCGCCCCCCCTACGCCCGCTGACGTTGTAAAAGGCCGCGCGCGCGCGCCCCCCCACGCTGAAACCAACATGGAGGAAGCAGAGAGCAGAGGAGAAGCCCGGACCAGCGCTAGAACACAGAC
Organism: Rana kukunoris; assembly: GCA_029574335.1. Lineage (NCBI taxonomy): Eukaryota > Metazoa > Chordata > Amphibia > Anura > Ranidae > Rana > Rana kukunoris. The sequence goes on from JAJQKJ010001406.1 coordinate 21,655, forward strand.
ACCTGGTAAGCCACTATCTTTGTAGTGCACACAGAGGAAGCTGTCTCCCTAGGCTTCCTAGGAACAGGAGTTTTGTCAGCCCTTCCTCTCTATACACGTGGGGCTGCAGTATCATGCTAACAGGCAAATCTGGGGGGAGTAGCAAAATACATATCTTTTAAAAGCATATATATATCTACATGTTATCTGGGTAAACATTAGTACATCCCATCCTGCCTCAACAGACATAGTGGAGATAGTGGCTGATGCACAAGCATACCATTAGCCAACCCAGAACCCCCAGGGGGATACCTACTGTCGAACCAAGTCCCGCAGGTTCCCTCTTACCTGCTCCACGCCGCAGGGTATTGCAAACTGCAAGAGGCCCAGCCTTCCCCCATCTCCGTGGGTATTGTCTTGGACCTTCAGGGACCGAGGTCCTGTGTTAAGGAACCCACACCCCTGGACCTATATAGCATCCTGGCATCAGTAGCGTTTAGTTCTTGGAAGAGACTAAGGCACTGGAGCCCAGAATCCAGCCCTCCAAGGAGAGGCATTATAGGCAAAACCCCACTCCAGCAGGGCCCGGGTACCGTACACCTTGGCTTTGAAGCACTTTGGACGGATCCGGCTAGCTATCCTGGGTCCCGAGACCTCCGAGGGACAGCTAGACGTGACCAACACCTAAGACACTGGCGAAAAAACTGAAGCACTCCCAGTGGGAGGGGGTTATATAGGGAGGAAACTTCCTGTGAAATTGATTACACCAGTGTCCACACCTGAAGGTACCCATATAACCCAAGTGTAATGGCTATGCGCTCTGTGTCCCGTGATGTACGATAAAGAAAAAAGGCCTGGTCATGAAGGAGGTAAAACCTTCCGGAACTGAGGTGGTTAAGGAAGAAGGAGCTGCCTCCAGATGAGCTGCAAAACTTTTGTATCTATCCATGTACACACCTTTCCTTTTGCTAGTTTAAACTGATCAGAGTTGCTGTTTTCATTTCTTTAAATAAAAAAAAAAAAACAATCACATTTTTTAATCTGATTTTCAACTACAATATGTATTAAAGTGCTTTTAAAGTCTAAGGCTACTTTCACACAGTTTTTCAGGCGCTAAAAGGCTAAAAATAGCCCCTGTAAAATGCCTCTCCTGCTACCCCAAGTGGGAAAGCCTGACGGGAAAAAAAAAGTCCTGCAAGCAGCATTTTGGGGCATTGTGGTGAATACACTGCTCCTAAAAATGCCATTGAAATTAATGGCCAATGCTGCCTGAGTGCCCGCAAAGCGATTCGGCAGCAGTGCTTTTAACCCTTTTTGGGCTGCTAGGGGGGTTAAAAGCACGCCACTAGCGGCCGAAAAGTGCCACTTAAACGAAGCTACACATTAAGGTAAAAAAAAGTTTAGGCATCAGCATCCCCCTTCACCCCCACCTTTTTCTTTCCGGAGCCCTCATTTGATTCAGCACTGTGCACGTCTGTAGCTCTTCTCTCCCCTCATTTCTGAGTCTCGTTGGCTTTTTTGGGGCACCGGGAGCCGTTGGTTACCAGTGCTATCAATCAAAGGGAGCAGCCAGCAGGGCTGAGTCATGCTGACTGTGCCAATGGACGCAGCAGCTGGGCTCGGGAGGGAGCACACACAACCTAAGTGGTGTGAGAGAGATGTGTAATTCTCGTTACGACTATTTCTATGACCATAGTATGAATTACTTGGTTCTCTGAGGGCCCCTATTTTTTATTCATTTTAGCCACTCCCCCTCCCTGTTTTCCCTCTCTATTTTGTTCACTTCTACTGGGTCTGAACAAAATAGTCAGGTTGATGCCTGATCTCCATTTATCTTCTCCACACAAATCCAGTAGAGGACACCCTGTCCCCCTTTTGTCCTATATTTTTGGTAGCTCTAGGAACTTGTAACCCTAAATCTCCCTCTCCTTTGTTTGCAACTCCATATCCTCGTAATTGTGTTCATTTGTTATCTGTTGTTTAATTTAGAATTCTATGAGCTGGTCCTATTCAACTGGCAGATGGATACAAACAGCAAGTTGACTGTACTACTATAGAATTTTTCACGAAGCACCCGATAGACCAAAGAATATCTAAGCTATGTTTCTGTATTAAGAAAATATGGAATCGTCTCCCATAGCTGGTATTATGTACCATGTGTTCTTTCTTTTTGACTCTCAGATTTTTGTAATCTCATTGAAGTTGAATCTATTAGACATGTGCATTAGTTTCCGTTAGAATGCATTATCGTCCGAAAATCATTTTTTTTCGTTATCGTTTTAACAAACGATAACGAAAGTGCAAGAAACGAAAACCGAAAGATCCAACATAAAAAATGCTTCATTTTCGTTTTCGTTGCCGTAAAAATTCGATATAGAGAGATTCGACATTATACGGAAAAGATTCGACATCATAGAGAAAAGATTCGACATTATAGAGAAAAGATTCGACACTATAGAAATAATAGATTCGACATTACAGAGAATAGATTTCGATTTATGAGAAAATAGATTCGACATTATAGAGAATAGATTCAACATTATTACTAGTCATACAACATTAGAATTCTTGTAGGTGGAATATTCGAACGGAAATGTACGATTCGTAAAGATTCGACGTCCCGTCGAATATTCTTTTGACCATTCGACAGCAACCAAAAAGATTCGACGTTCCGTTGAATATTCTTTTGACCATTCGACAGAAACCAAGTATTATTGGATTTTCGGACGAAATCTATTGCCCAACGAAAAACGAAATAAATTAAAACTATTTTCGGGAGTAACTAAATAATTGTATTTTCCAAACGAAAACGAAAAAACGAAACAAAATATTCCAGTCTGCACATGTCTAGAATCTATACAAAGAATTATGAAAAAAAAAAAAAATTACAGCCAATTCAGGCAATGCAAATCTTTATAAAATGTTCTGAAGCTTATAGTAAAGAGTAGAGCAAACCATGTAAAATGAAAATAGATGATTAAAACACACAGCTCTTACCACATTGTTAACTCATTTTTACCTACAGAAATCTTTTATACCAAACAACCCACTACACGCTGGATAAAATGCAACCAAACCTGTTTATATATTCAGGTACAGTAGTTGCATGTTTGTATTCAGTTTTTCTAAATGGTTCTCAGGATACCAAGAATTACCCAATAGCTTTGGCTTCTGGCTAGTTTGCCACAATACTCATATTGGAGGTGCAAATTGATAGTTCTTTAAAAAAAAAAAAAACGCTGCTACTGAAAAAAGAAAGATGATCCCCTGCAGAAAATGCAGCTCAGTCAGCAAATAAACCAGAACTGATAACCTTAGGAGGTTTCCAAGCCACAGGATGGGGGACACAGGTTTAAATGTCAGAAGAAGAGGGATGTCATCATTAGTGAACCTGACAACTCCAAGGTTTAGGTGGTAACTCTAACCACAAGTGTCAAATGAAATGCTTTCTGAAGAACCTCAGATCAGTATCTCAGTCCTGTTTTCAGAAACATTAATACAATGGCACTGATCCTGAGTGCCTTCAGTAATGAACCAAGTTCTTTTGATATCCCTGTATCATCATCTAGACATAGGAGCGATCTGTAAAAATGTATTTACACAGAGCAGCTCAGATTGCCTCTTCTCAGGTCCCTCTTCTCTGTGCTCCTGGCCCCTCACTCCTGTTGAGTGCCCCCCACAGCAAGCAGCTTGCTATGGGGGCACCCAAGCCGAGCCACAGCTCTGTGTATCCATTCAGACACTGGGCCTTTTCTCTCCTCATTGGCTGACTGACTTTGTTTGACAGCAAAGGAAGCCAATGGCACAGCGCTGCTGTCTCAGCCAATGAGGGGATTCCCAGGCAGCCGAGATACTCCTACAAAATCGCTGGATCTGGATGGACCTCAGGTAAGTATTAGGGGAGCCGAGGGGGGTGTTGCACACAGAAGGCTTTTCATCTTAATACATAGAATGCATTAAGATAAAAAAAAAACTTCTGCCTTTACAATCACTTTAAAGTGTTGTTAAACCTAAAAACAAACATTTATTACATTGTAGCTTACCATTTCATAGATGTGACGTCTGCATTTGTTTTCTTTTTTAGGCTTTCTTCCATTTTCAACTGGTTATCCAGCCATTAGGTCTATTGTTTTTTAAAACAACAAGCTGTCCAGCAAAATATATCAAATATATCAGAAATTATGCAAACTATTTAACATTAGCAGGGGTGCTGACAATGGTCAGCTTTTATTTATGTAAAACATTTACCACGCTGTGTTAATAGATGCAGACAGGGTGTCTCAGGAGAGATCTTTTTATGGGTGCACATGGCGGGAGGAGCCAGAAGCGATGGCTGGGGACCCAAAAAGAGGAGGATCGGTGCTGCTCTGTGCACAACGATTGCACAGAGCAGGTAAGCATGACAGGTTTGTTGTAAAAAACAAAAACGTTAAAAAGCGTTACTAAGAAATAAGAAAATCATTACGATGACTTTTAAGAAAACAACCATAAATATGTATATTAAGAGAGTACAAGTGAAAAACAAAACATACTATAATTATACTTTTTTAATATGTATATTTAAATTATTTTTAGCAGTGAAAACACAAAATCATTACTTTGGATCTTGAAGTGTGCAATACTTAATACATTTTTAGCTAGTTCTATTACTTTGGATCTTGAAGTGTGCAAATTAACTTTGTGAAGATCCCAGCACATGTTTGTCCTTGACACATGCCCTGTGAGTAGGATCTGCTGTGTCGCACATTTCACAGAGCCTGCCCTCTGAATTACAGTGCTGAGAGGAGGAGTTTCGGGAGGTGGAATCAGTACAGGAATCACTGCTTGCAGGCAAGGTACTATGGGATATGTATACAACAGGAATAGGCACGCCAAACATTTATCTAGTGCAATCACAAAGGAGTGAATAACAATGTATCAAAAACCAACATGTGATAAAAAAGGGGGTGTATGGTACACCCTATATCAAGTGAAGATATTAAAGGTTGAACCAAAAAGATTATATATATATATATATATATATCCTAGAATCAGAGTCTCCTTTCCCAGTTGAAGCCAGTTGTGGGGAAACATGTCGGGTGGAGCTATTGTCTAACGCCATCACACTCATTTTACTCCAGCCTTTTGGTTCGCTCCTTTTGGTTCTTGGCTGGCTATATTTATGAATGAATACCTACCTAATTTTTTTTTTTTATGCTGTTCTTTTTTCCTCGGTTTTCTTCCTGAGTTTTTATTTTTTATGGTGAAGTGACTTTTGCTGTAACGTGCTGTGAGGATTTTTAAAAGAGTGGAGTAGTACCTGCTGTGAAGTTTTCTTAAATGTTTTTTTTTTTTTAATAAATTCTTTGGATTTACTACACTAAGAGGATCTCCCCTCCCCTTTTTTTTCCATTCCACTGAGTTTCCACTGTGTTCAGAATTGACTATCCCGCATCTTTCAAGCTGAAATCAAAAATCTGACTACCATCGTTTTTTCCGTGTCATACGGCCTGGAAAGATAGTTGAAGTATTTTTCCTTCCTTCTTGCAAGATAGAAGCACCCCTCCCCAAGTTAAGTGATTCTACAACGGGGCCGGCAGGCTGATGCACAAGTTCATCTGACCTCCTTAAAACCGGGGTCCAGCGATTTGGTAAGCGTCAGTATTTTTATTTCTTCTGATGAAACAAAGATTCAAGTTTCTTCAAAATGTTGGGTTGAAGTCTGCAGCGATTAATTATTATTATCATTATTATTATAAAGGATTTATATAGCGCCAACAGTTTACGCAGCACTTTACAATATAAAAGGGAGACAATACAGTTACAATACAATAAAATACAAGAGGATTAAGAGGGCCCTGCTCAGAAGAGCTTACAATCTAATAGGATGGGGCAGGTGGTACAAAAGGTTGTAACTGGGGAATGAGCTGATGGAAGTGGAAAAAGATTAGTTGGAAACGTGATAGGCTTCCCTGAAGAGGGGAGTTTTCAGGGATCGCCTGAAGGTAGCAAGAGTAGGGGATAGCCGGACAGGTTGAGGTAGTGAGTTCCAGAGGATGGGAGAGGCTCTGGAGAAATCCTGGAGATGAGCATGTGAGGAGGAGACAAGAGAGCTTGACAGTAGGAGGTCTTGAGAAGAGCGGAGAGGTGATGTAGCTTGGGGCAGAGTTGTGGATGGCTTTGTAGGTTGTGGTTAGTATTTTGAATTTAATTCGCTGGGTGATCGGGAGCCAGTGCAGGGATTGGAGGAGAGGTTTGGCAGACACTAAGCGGTTGGTAAGGTGGATAAGTCTGGCAGCAGCATTCTTGATAGACTGAAGAGGGGATAGCCTATAGAGAGGCAGGCCAATAAGAAGGGAGTTGCAATAGTCAAGGCGAGAGATAACAAGGGAGTGAATGAGGAGTTTGGTGGTTTCATTTGTTAAAAAGCGGCGAATTTTAGAGATGTTACGGAAGTGAATTCTACAAACTTTTGACAACGATTGCACTTGAGGCTGAAATGACAAGTCAGGGTCTAGGATTACACCTAGTACCCTGGCGTGAGGGGAGGGACTGATGGTTGCATTGTCGATTTTGATGGAAAAGTCATGGAGGGGGGCAGGGAGGAATATTAGTAACTCTGTTTTAGAGAGATTTAGTTTAAGGAAGTGGTACGACATCCATGCTGAGATGTCAGTTAGTAAGTTAGTAATGCTAGAGGAGACTAAAGGAGTGAGGTGAGGAGTAGACAGATAGATTTGGGTTTTATCGGCGTATAGGAAGTATTGAAAGCCATGGACGGTTATCAATTGACCAAGGGAGGAGGTGTAGATAGAGAAGAGAAGTGGTCCAAGAACAGAGCCTTGAGGGACCCCCACAGAAAGGGGCAATGGAGAGGAGGAGACAGAGTTGTAGGTAACACTGAAGGAGCGCTGTGATAGATAGGCAGAGAACCAGGATAGAGCAAAATCATGGAGGCCAAGGGAATAGAGTTTATTGAGAAGGAGCGGGTGGTCAACGGTATCAAAGGCAGCACAGAGGTCAAGTAGAAGGAGTATGGAGTACTGGCTGTTGCATTTAGCAATTAGTAAATCGTTAGTGATTTTTAGTAAGGCAGTTTCTGTGGAGTGCTGCGAGCAAAAGCCAGACTGTAAGGGGTCAAGAAGGTTATTTTCACTGAGATAGGAGCCAAGACGGTTGTAGACTAGGTGTTCTAGAAGTTTAGAGGTGAATGGGAGCAGTGAGATGTGCCTTAAGTTGTTCAGGATGGTGGGGTAGTGAGGGCTTTTCTTTCTCGTACATCACGGGACACAGAGCGGCATATTCATTACTATATGGGTTATATGGAGTACCTTCAGGTGTGGACACTGGCAATCTCAAACAGGAAGTCCCCTCCCTATATAACCCCCTCCCCTAGAGGGAGTCCCTCAGTCCCTCAGTTTTTTCGCCAGTGTCTTAGGTGTTGGTCACGGAATAGCTTTGCTCCACATCCTTGGGATTAAGGGCGGGCTAACCGGATCTGTCCAAGGAGCCTCAGTGCCAAAGTGGACAGTACCCGGGCCCCAAACCGTGGGGTTTTGCCTATAATGCTCCTCTTTTGGAGGGCTGGACCCTGGGCCCAGGACTTGGAGTTCATAAAGACCATAAGTTCCTGTTTGCCAGGGTGCTATATAGGTCCAGGACAGTGGGTACACTTCATAGGCCCCCAGGGCCTGAAGGTCTATTACGCTACCCACGGAGATGGGAGAAGATTGGATCGTTTTGCTAGACAAACATCCTGCAGCATGGAGCAGGTAAGAGGGGAGCCTGCGGGACTTGGTTCGACAGCAGGCTCTCCGGGGTAACCTAAAAGGGGGGTAGCCTAAGTATGCTCTGCATTGGCAACCTTGCTCACTATGTCTGAGAAAGACAGGATGATCCCATTTCCCCCATCACTAGGTTCCCCTGTCTAAGAATGGTATTGCTAGCTACCTGCTGCTTTCTTCCTAGGACTGGTAAGGATCCCTATGGGGCCTTTTGGAGAGTCCTACCTGGCCGGGGGTTTGAATCTGCCGCCTGATACTGCAGTCCTGGGTCTCCAGCAGCGCGGCTCCTCCATGTTCCTCCTGCTCCGGCATACGCGCGCGCGTGCACGTCTTAGACGTTTTTCGCGCCCGTCCAGAGAGGAGGGGCGGGGGGGGGGGCGTGCCTGCAGCGTCATACAGGGGCGCGCCTTGTGCTGTTATAGATCAGCAGGCATTGTCAGTGCTCAGTCTGAGGCTGATCTCAAAGGGAGAGGACGCAGAGCGGCAGAACAGTGACTCGGTGGCGGAAGAGGGGTAGTACATGCTGGACTTTGTTCCAATGCCTTTCTGTTAAGCCAAAAATTCCCTTTTTTGCAGCAGGTTGGAGGCTGGCAAACTAAGTTTGGGGTCGCTGTATGTTTTGAAAAAAAAAAAAAAAAAAAGAAAGACATATATATTTAAAAAAAAAAAAAAAAAACATACGGGGCCCCATCAGTTTTTGGGCATTAGTTATCTATTGTCCCCTAAGCTCTAGTTTTGTACTCCTGGCCACTACAGTCTGTTGTTGTTGGCGGAGTCCCTCGATTTTGTATTATGGCTTCCAAAGATTCGGGGTCAAAGGGTACAAAAAAGACCAAAAAACAAAGGGGTTCCCCTCTGATTCTGATGATATGCCGATACTTTCCCCGCAACTTATTCCCATAAAGGGCGCCTTGGATGAGCCATTAGGGGGGTCTGGTGCGGAGGCTGGCCCAGATCAGCCCAGCCCTGTGTTTGTCACAGAGGAGATGCTAGCTGTATCCCTAGGGGGGCTAGAAGAGAGAATAGCAGCATTGATCGCTAGAGCTATTCCTGGCAAGAAACGGGTTAGATCCCCATCACCAAGAGGTGTATCCTCAGATGCTGAAATTCTCTCTCCGGAGGAATTGGAATCGCAGGAGGATCAACTAGACCTGAACCAAGAGGGTTCAGGGATTGAGGGATCTACCTCTGAGGAGCCATTTTCAGACTCCCAGACAGAGAGACTGTGGGTGCAGTCTTTGACGGACATGGTCCGCTCGGCATTTAGTTTACCATTGCCAGAGCCTCAGGTTCCTCCGGTATCCTCTCTGGGCTCTTTGAAAGCTCCGTTAAGCAACGCAGTTTTTCCGGTCCATCCTCTCTTGGAGGAATTGATCTTTCGGGATTGGGTACGGCCGGATAGGATTTTTCTGCCACCGAAGAGATTTGCGGTCATTTATCCCATGGAGGAAAACTTCTCCAAGAGGTGGAGGCTCCCAGTGGTGGATGCAGCCATCTCATGTGTGAATAAATCACTAACTTGCCCGGTGGAAAACATACATATGTTTAAAGATCCGGTTGATAAACGGTTAGAGACACTTTTAAAAGCATCCTTTGCTACGGCAGGAGCAGTGGTACAGCCAGCTGTGGCGGCAATTGGAGTTTGTCAGGCGTTAAAGGACCAGACAAAAGAAATGCTAAAGGACATGCCTACCCAACAAGCAGAAGAGTTTTCTGACATCCCAGAGCTCTGTGTTTTGCTGTAGATGCTATAAAGGATTCCATCCAGCAGGCCTCTCGTTTATCACTATTTTTGGTGCACATGAGAAGGCTCTTATGGTTGAAGAACTGGGCGGCGGAGCCCCCATGCAAAAAGCTTCTGGCAGGGTTTCCCTTCCATGGAGGACGACTCTTCGGGGAGGATCTGGATAAATACATTCAGACTATTTCAAGTGGCAAAAGTACCCTTTTACGGTCAAAAAGACATTCCGGGGGGGTCTACATTTAAAAGGCAGCTCTTTCCTGTCTCGGGGCTCAAATTCCAGGCAGTATCGACGGCCGCCTGCACGATCCAACGTTAACAGTAGATCGCAGGGACAGGCCTGGGGGTAAGAGGCCATGGTATCGCAAGCCGACAAAGACAGCCCCTAAGTCTGCTTATGAAGGGGCGCCCCCACGCTCTCGCGGGTGGGGGGAAGGCTTCGTTTCTTCTCAGAAGTTTGGGAAGCCAAGATCCCCGACAAATGGGTCCGGGCGTCTGTAACCGCAGGCTACAGACTGGAGTTTCTAAACTTTCCTCCGCCTCATTTTCAAGAATCAAGGCTACCAAAGGATCCAGCAAGGAAGGCCTCGATGCTGGCAGCTTTGGATCATTGCTTTGCTTTGCCAGGACATAATAATAGAGGTGCCAGCCCAAGAGCAAGGGCTAGGTTTCTATTCCAATCTCTTTGTCATACCAAAGCCCAACGGCGATGTCAGGCCAATCTTGGACCTAAAGAGGTTAAACGGTTACCTAAGGGTTCGTTCCTTCCGGATGGAATCCATCCGGTCAGCAGCCGCCGCGTTCAGAGGGACGATTTTCTGGCTCCCATAGACATAAAGGATGCTTACCTTCATGTACCAATCTTTCAGTCGCATCAAAGATTTTTACGCTTCGCGGTGGGGCAGCGACACTTCCAATTCAGGGCGCTCCCCTTCGGGCTGGCCACGGCCCCCCGGGTATTCACGAAGATCCTAGCCCCAGTTCTGGCCAATCTGAGGATCCAAGGGGTCACAGTCCTAGCGTACTTGGACGACCTTTTAATCATAGATCACTCACGGCCGTGTCTGCAACAGGCAGTAAACCTCACGGTTCAGTACCTCGAAGGATTCGGCTGGGTCCTAAACCGGGAAAAATCAGCGTTCCAGCCTACAAAGCAGTTGGAATACCTCGGCATGAGGTTAGACACAGAACAGCAAAGGGTGTTCCTGCCCCTTGTAAAGATCGAGGCTATCAAGGGGTTGGTTCAGTTGGTTCTAAGCAAGAAAAAACCAACTATTCGCCTGTGTATGCGATTACTAGGCAAGCTAGTGGCCACGTTCGAGGCAGTACCATACGCTCAGATCCACACTCGCGTCCTACAGGCAGCCATTCTAGCAGCCTGGGGCAAGAAAGCACATGCCTTAGAGTCCCCTTTGTTGCTATCATCAAAGGTCCGACAAAGCCTGGCCTGGTGGTTGAACCCTCAGAATCTTCTAAAGGGAAGATCCTTCAGCCCTGTTGTCTGGAAGGTAGTTACCACAGACGCCAGCCTGGCAGGCTGGGGGGCGGTTTTCGAGGGGTTCTCTCGCCAGGGAACTTGGGTGAAAACAGAGAGGCAGCTCCCCATCAATATCTTGGAGATCAGAGCTGCTCGCCTAGCCCTTCTGGCATGGACCTCCAGATTACAGGGGTTCCCGGTGAGAATCCAGTCAGACAATGCCACAGCGGTGGCATACATAAACCACCAAGGGGGAACCAGGAGTCAGGCGGCTCAGAGGGAAGTGAGCTTGATTTTTCAGTGGGCAGAGGTTCATGTACCCTGCATTTCGGCGATATTCATTCCCGGAGTGAACAACCTGCAGGCAGACTTCTTAAGTCGCCAGATTCTGTCGCCAGGGGAGTGGTCTCTGCATCCCCAGGTCTTTCAGACAATCTGCCAGAGGTGGGGAATGCCAGACGTAGATATAATGGCATCCAGGTTCAACAAGAAACTAGACAGGTTCGTGTCTCGAGCGAGGGACCCTATGGCCTGCGGAACCGATGCGTTGGTTTGCCCTTGGCATCAATTCAAACTTCTATATGCATTCCCTCCGCTACAGTTACTTCCTCGCCTGTTGCGCAGGATCAGAGTGGAGCACAAGCCAGTCATTCTAGTGGCTCCAGCTTGGCCCCGGAGGACGTGGTACTCACTAGTCCTGAAGATGGCAGTGGGAGACCCTTGGACTCTCCCTCTACGACCAGACCTACTCTCACAAGGCCCGATCCTCCACCCTACATTACAACGTCTAAATTTGACGGCCTGGAGGCTGAATCCCTGATTCTCAGGGGTAGAGGTCTGTCTAGGCAGGTAATTCCTACCCTGATTAGGGCTAGAAAGCCGGCCTCCAGGGTGATTTATTACAGGGTGTGGAGGAACTACGTAGGCTGGTGTGAATCCAAAAGATGGAATTCCCGCAAATATACCATTGATAGGGTGTTACGTTTTCTCCAGCTAGGAGTGGATAAAGGCCTGGCATTAAGCACAATCAAGGGACAGATTTCAGCTCTGTCAGTGTGGTTTCAGAGGCCGCTGGCCACCCACTCGCTGGTAAAGACCTTCATACAGGGGGTCTTGCGTATTAATCCTCCTGTCAAGTCACCAATTTGTCCATGGGACTTAAAGGGTCACTAAAGGAATTTTTTTTTTTAGCTAAATAGCTTCCCTTACCTTACTGCAGTACTGGTTTCATGTCCTTATTGTTTGTTTTTGCTTTGAAGTTGCTGTTAACCTGCTCTGTTCTCCACACTTCCTGCTTGTCTGTTTCCTTATAGCAACATACTGGGAGCTTTCTCACGATGGTTTAAGCTGTCATTACTGTGTGTCTAAAACTTCCCAGAACCAATCAGATTCATTTTAAAAACAAAACACTGCCCTGGATTTGTTTGTTTTTGTTATGTGTTTCTATTTCTACTTTGCAGAAACATGAAGCCAGTTCAAAAGTGAAACTAACCTGCAGGCACATTATATGATTGATTTTTATCTATTTTTAATCATTTTGAAAAGGAATCGGTTAACTTTTATGTCTCTATACCCTGTAAACATTCATTTCAGCAAAAAAAATGTTTTCCTTTAGTGACCCTTTAAATCTTGTCCTGTCCACTCTACAGAAACAACCCTTTGAGCCGTTGGCTGAGATTCCTTTAGTTTTACTGACAAGAAAGTTGGTTTTCTTGGTCGCCATAGTTTCGGCCAGGAGAGTGTCAGAATTAGCAGCCTTATCGTGTAAGGAACCATATCTCGTTCTACATAAGGACAGGGCAGTTCTCCGGCCCCATCCTTCCTTTCTACCAAAAGTTATATCCAATTTTCACTTGAACCAGGATTTGGTACTTCCATCCTTCTTTCCGAAACCCACTTCTAGAAAGGAGGGGTTGCTGCATACCTTGGATATTGTCCTGGCCATGAAGGCCTATCTTAAAGCTACAGAAAAGATCCGGAAAACAGATGTGTTGTTGTTCGTTCTACCAGATGGCCCCAAGAAGGGGCAGGCAGCTGCAAAATCCACCATCTCGAGATGGATTAGACAATTAATCATTCAAGCCTACGGTTTGAAGAGGTTGCCCCTCCTTTGTCGGTAAAGGCCCATTCTACCAGGGCCATGGGCGCCTCCTGGGCAGCACACCATCAGATCTCTATGGCTCAGATATGCAAGGCGGCGACGTGGTCATCAGTCCACACGTTTACAACAAAGTTTATCAATAGACGTGAGAAGAATGCAGATTCAGCCTTTGGACAGGCAGTACTACAGGCTGCAGTTTAAGATCCTCGGGATCAGGGGGCACCCTTGGTTGTAAAAGAAAAAAAAAAAAAGTTTTTTCTTGACTAAGTTGGAATTATTATTATTATTTGAGTATACCTCTAAATTAAATCCTTCTTTGGAAGATGTCTCCCTCCCTCATTAAAGCATTGCTTTCGGACATCCCATATAGTAATGAATATGCCGCTCCTGTGTCCGTGATGTACGAGAAAGAAAAAGGGATTTTTAAATACAGCTTACCTGTAAAATCCTTTTTCTTGGAGTACATCACGGGACACAGAGCTCCCACCCCTCTTTGGGGTGAACATTTTGGGAGGCATACTGCTTGCTACAAAACTGAGGGACTCCCTCTAGGGGAGGGGGTTATATAGGGAGGGGACTTCCTGTTTGAGATTGCCAGTGTCCACACCTGAAGGTACTCCATATAACCCACATAGTAATGAATATGCCGCTCTGTGTCCCGTGATGTACTCCAAGAAAAGGATTTTACAGGTAAGCTGTATTTAAAAATCCCTTTTTTAAGTATGGGAGTGATCTGTGCATGTTTTAGAGGGGAGGGGAAGGTACCAGGAGAGGGGGAGAGATTGAAGATGTGAGTGAGGGAGCATAGGATAGAAGAAGAGAGTGACTGTAGTAGTTGTGAGGGAACAGGGTCCAAGGGACAATTGGTTAGGTGGACATCTGAGAAAAGTGTTTTAACCTCTTCAATAGTCGCCAATTCAAAAGAGGAGAGTGTTAAAAGTTATGTTGGGTGGTGAATATGTACGGACGGTGGAGGTGTCCTCACGAACTGCATCAATCTTGTCTTTGAAGTGATTGGCAATCTCTTGGACAGTGAGTGAGTGAGTGGCTAGAGGGGGTGGGGGACGAAGCAGAGAGTTAAAAGTTGAGAAGAGCCGACGGGGACTGGATGACAAGGTATTAATAAGAGAGACAAAAGAGTCTTGTTTGGCAGCATTGCTTGCATTTGGCAGCATTGCTTGAAAGTTTTTTTTATTGGTCAAGATTTTGTCCTTGATTGTTTTTTTGAGGACTTTGATGATTCTAAGATATTTATATGTATATATTTTTTTGGGTCAACCTTAAGCCCTGGTTCACACTGGGCTGCTGGAGTGAAATCGCGCGATTTCAGCTGAACTCGCGCGATTTCACTCCCTCTGGCAGTTCCGATTTCGGCTCGATTTAGGAGACATTTGTGCAGGGTTCTGCACAGATGTCAATGTAAATCGCGTCCTGAAATCGCAAAAAGTAGTACAGAACTACTTTTTGAAATCGGTGCAGCGCCGCAGATGCGGAGTCGCACCGATTAGGACGGTGTCATTGTCGGCAATTGCCGCCGATTTGAGATGCGATTTCACATGTGAAATCGCATCTCAAATCGAACTAAATCGTACCCAGTGTGAACCTGGGCTTAATATCTTTGTTCACTTGATATATGGTGTACCATACACCCCCTTTTTTTAATCACATGTTGGTGTTTGATACATTGTTATTCACTCTTTTGTGATTGCACTAGATAAATGTTTGGGGTTGCGCGCCTATTCCTGTTTTATGTATGTCTTTGAAGTTTAGGTATTTGAGCTTTGTATGGGCAGCAGCATCCCCCCACTTTCATTTAATTTATTTTCACTAATTTTTTCCTCTATTTTTAGAGGTCATATATAATATTTTCTTCACGTGTAAGTGGGTTTTAGGCAGAGTTTTTTTCTTTGCCATGGGATATGTAGTCCTCACAAATTGTAAGTAAACAGCAGAGAAGAAGCTGGAAAGCATGCAGGCAATCTAGGAAGTTGTGAAAAGAGATGGCCAGCAGACAGGCAGAACTCACCACATTAAAAGGAGATTTTTCAAGTAAATTTATATTAGATTGCCAAAAATAACTATTGATTATATTAGGGTTGTCCCAATAACACTTTTTTGAGGCGGAGTACAAGTATCGATACTTTTTTTCCAAGTACTCACCGATACCGATACTTTTTTTGTCATGTGACAGTATATATTTTATTTTTACAATTTCTTTTATTTACATTTAATTTAATTTTTTTTAAATTATTTATTGCAAGTTTTATTTTATTTTTTAATCAGCTGTGTGGGGGTCTTTGGTGAGATATCAGGGGTCTTAACAGACCTCTGCCAACTCCCCTTTAAGACAGAGAAAGGACACAGATTCCCCAGTCGCTTTCTCTGCAGCCTCAGCTAAAATTAATTGAGAGATGCTCCTCTCCATTCATAAACTGAAGCATCGTAAACACAGGTTACGATGTTTCAGTTATTTGAATGGACAGCGTCAGTGATCACTGACTCTGTTCATTCTGAAAAGGTAGGAGCCGGGTTTAGTGGCTCCTACCTCCGCTCTCCATCCTGACAGATCGAGGGGGGAGAAGACAGTATGAAGAGGGGAGAAGACAGCACGGAGGGGGGGGGGAGAAGACAGCACGGAGGGGGGGGAGAAGACAGCACAGAGGGGGGGGGAGAAGACAGCACAGAGCACGGAGGGGGGGAGAAGACAGCACAGAGCACAGAGGGGGGGAGAAGACAGCACAGAGCACAGAGGGGGGGAGAAGACAGCACAGAGCACGGAGGGGGGGAGAAGACAGCACAGAGCACGGAGGGGGGAGAAGACAGCACGGAGGGGGGAGAAGACAGCACGGAGGGGGGAGAAGACAGCACGGAGGGGGGAGAAGACAGCACGGAGGGGGGAGAGAAGACAGCACGGGAGGGGGAGAAGACAGCACGGAGGGGGGAGAAGACAGCACGGAGGGGGGAGAAGACAGCACGGAGGGGGGAGAAGACATCACGGAGGGGGGAGAAGACATCACGGAGGGGGGGAGAAGACATCACGGAGGGGGGAGAAGACAGCACGGAGGGGGGAGAAGACAGCACGGAGGGGGGGGGAGACAGCACGGAGGGGGGGGAGACAGCACAGAGCACGGAGGGGGCTGAGAAGACAGCACGGAGCACGGAGGGGGCTGAGAAGACAGCACGGAGCACGGAGGGGGAGAAGACAGCACGGAGGGGGGGGGAGAAGACAGCACGGAGGGGGGGGGGAAGACAGCACGGAGGGGGGGGGGAGAAGACAGCACGGAGGGGGGGGAGAGAAGACAGCACGGAGGGGGGGGGGGAGAAGACAGCACGGAGGGGGGGGAGACAGCACAGAGCACGGAGGGGGCTGAGAAGACAGCACGGAGCACGGAGGGGGAGAAGACAGCACGGGGGGGGGGAGAAGACAGCACGGAGGGGGGGGGGGGGGAGACAGCACGGAGGGGGGGGGAGAAGACAGCACGGGAGGGGGGGGGGAGAAGACAGCACGGAGGGGGGGGGAGAAGACAGCACGGAGGGGGGGGGGAGAAGACAGCACAGAGGGGGGGGGAGAAGACAGCACAGAGCACGGAGGGGGGGAAGACAGCACAGAGCACAGAGGGGGGGAGAAGACAGCACAGAGCACAGAGGGGGGGAGAAGACAGCACAGAGCACGGAGGGGGGGGAGAAGACAGAGGGGGGGGGAGAGCAGGGGGGGTACGGGGGGGGGGGAGAAGACAGGGGGGGGGAGGGAGGGGGGGGGGGGGGGGAAGGGGGGGGGGGGGGGGCAGGGGGAAGGGGGGGGGGGGGCAGGGGGGGGAGGGGGGGGGGGGAGGGGGGGGGGGGGGGGGGGTGGGGGGGGGGGGGGGGGGGGGAGGGGGGAGGGGGGGGGGGGGGGGGGGGGGGGGGGAAGGGGGGGGGGGAGGGGGGGGGGGGGGGGGGGGGGAGGGGGGGGGGGGGGGGGGGGGGGGGGGACGGGGGGGGGGGGGGAGCACAGAGCACGGAGGGGGGGGAGAAGACAGCACGGAGGGGGGAGAAGACAGCACGGAGGGGGGAGAAGACAGCACGGAGGGGGGGAGAAGACAGCACGGAGGGGGGAGAAGACAGCACGGAGGGGGGAGAAGACAGCACGGAGGGGGGGAGAAGACAGCACGGAGGGGGGAGAAGACATCGGAGGGGGGAGAAGACAGCACGGAGGGGGGAGAAGACAGCACGGAGGGGGGAGAGACAGCACGGAGGGGGGAGAAGACAGCACGGAGGGGGGGGGGAGACAGCACGGAGGGGGGGAGACAGCACAGAGCACGGAGGGGGCTGAGAAGACAGCACGGAGACGGAGGGGGCTGAGAGACAGCAGGAGCACGGAGGGGGAGAAGACAGCACGGAGGGGGGGGGAGAAGACAGCACGGAGGGGGGGGGGAAGACAGCACGGAGGGGGGGGGGGGAGAAGACAGCACGGAGGGGGGGGGAGAAGACAGCACGGAGGGGGGGGGGAGAAGACAGCACGGAGGGGGGGGGGAGACAGCACAGAGCACGGAGGGGGCTGAGAGACAGCACGGAGCACGGAGGGGGAGAAGACAGCACGGAGGGGGGGGGAGAAGACAGCACGGAGGGGGGGGGGGGGGAGACAGCACGGAGGGGGGGGGGGGAAGACAGCACGGAGGGGGGGGGGGAGAAGACAGCACGGAGGGGGGGGGAGAAGACAGCACGGAGGGGGGGGGAGAAGACAGCACGGAGGGGGGGGGGAGAAGACAGCACGGAGGGGGGGGAGAATACAGCACGGAGGGGGGGGGAGAAGACAGCACGGGAGGGGGGGGGAGAAGACAGCACGGAGGGGGGGGGGAGAAGACAGCACGGAGGGGGGAGAAGACAGCATGAGGGGGGGGACAGCACGGAGGGGGGGACAGCACGGAGGGGGGGGACAGCACGGAGGGGGGAGAAGACAGCACAGAGCACGGAGGGGGGAGAAGACAGCACGGAGGGGGCTGAGAAGACAGCATGGAGCGGGGAGAAGACAGCACGGAGGGGGGGGGAAGACAGCACGGAGGGGGGGGGAAGACAGCACGGAGGGGGGGGGAAGACAGCACGGAGGGGGGGGGAAGACAGCACGGAGGGGGGGGGAAGACAGCACGGAGGGGGGGGAAGACCGCATGGAGGGGGGGGAAGACAGCACGGAGGGGAGAAGACAGCACGGAGGGGAGGAGAAGACAGCACGGAGGGGGGGGGGAGAAGACAGCACGGAGGGGGGGGGGAGAAGACAGCACGGAGGGGGGGGGAGAAGACAGCACGGGGGGGAAGACAGCACGGAGGGGGGGAGAAGACAGCACGGAGGGGGGGGGAGAAGACAGCACGGAGGGGGGGGGAGAAGACAGCACGGAGGGGGGGGGAGAAGACAGCACGGAGGGGGGGGGAGAAGACAGCACGGAGGGGGGGGAGAAGACAGCACGGAGGGGGGGGGAGAAGACAGCACGGAGGGGGGGGAGAAGACAGCACGGAGGGGGGGGAGAAGACAGCACGGAGGGGGGGGAGAAGACAGCACGGAGGGGGGGGGAGAAGACAGCACGGAGGGGGGGGAGAAGACAGCACGGAGGGGGGAGAAGACAGCACGGAGGGGGGGAAGACAGCACAGAGCACGGAGGGGGCTGAGAAGACAGCACAGAGCACCGAGGGGGGAGAAGACAGCACGGAGCACGGAGGGGGAGAAGACAGCACGGAGCACGGAGGGGCAGAAGACAGCACGGAGGGGGAGAAGAAGACAGCACGGAGGGGGGAGAAGACAGCACGGAGGGGGGAGAAGACAGCACGGAGGGGGGGAAGACAGCACGGAGGGGGAGAAGACAGCATGGAGGGGGGGGGGACAGCACGGAGGGGGGGACAGCACGGAGGGGGGAGAAGACAGCACAGAGCACGGAGGGGGGAGAAGACAGCACGGAGGGGGCTGAGAAGACAGCATGGAGCGGGGGAGAAGACAGCACGGAGGGGGGGGGGAAGACAGCACGGAGGGGGGGGGGAAGACAGCACGGAGGGGGGGGGGGAAGACAGCACGGCACGGAGGGGGGGGGAAGACAGCACGGGGGGGGGGAAGACAGCACGGAGGGGGGGGAAGACCGCACGGAGGGGGAGAAGACAGCACGGAGGGGGGAGAAGACAGCATGGAGGGGGGGGACAGCACGGAGGGGGGGACAGCACGGAGGGGGGAGAAGACAGCACAGAGCACGGAGGGGGGAGAAGACAGCACGGAGGGGGCTGAGAAGACAGCATGGAGCGGGGAGAAGACAGCACGGAGGGGGGGGGGAAGACAGCACGGAGGGGGGGGGGAAGACAGCACGGAGGGGGGGGGGAAGACAGCACGGAGGGGGGGGGAAGACAGCACGGAGGGGGGGGGAAGACAGCACGGAGGGGGGGGAAGACCGCATGGAGGGGGGGGGAAGACAGCACGGAGGGGGGGGAAGACAGCACGGAGGGGAGGGGAGAAGACAGCACGGAGGGGGGGGGGAGAAGACAGCACGGAGGGGGGGGAGAAGACAGCACGGAGGGGGGGGAGAAGACAGCACGGAGGGGGGAGAAGACAGCACGGAGGGGGGAGAAGACAGCACAGAGCACGGAGGGGGCTGAGAAGACAGCACAGAGCACCGAGGGGGGAGAAGACAGCACGGAGCACGGAGGGGGAGAAGACAGCACGGAGGGGGGAGGAAGACAGCACGGAGGGGGGAGAAGACAGCACGGGGGGGGGAGAAGACAGCACGGAGGGGGGAGAAGACAGCACGGAGGGGGGAGAAGACAGCATGGAGGGGGGGGACAGCATGGAGGGGGGGGGACAGCACGGAGGGGGGGACAGCACGGAGGGGGGAGAAGACAGCACAGAGCACGGAGGGGGGAGAAGACAGCACGGAGGGGGCTGAGAAGACAGCATGGAGCGGGGAGGGGGAAGACAGCACGGAGGGGGGGGGGGGAAGACAGCACGGAGGGGGGGGGAAGACAGCACGGAGGGGGGGGGGGAAGACAGCACGGAGGGGGGGGGAAGACAGCACGGAGGGGGGGGAAGACCGCACGGGGGGGGGGGAAGACCGCACGGAGGGGGGGGAAGACAGCACGGAGGGGGGAGAAGACAGCACGGAGGGGGGAGAAGACAGCACGGAGGGGGGAGAAGACAGCATGGAGGGGGGGGACAGCACGGAGGGGGGGACAGCACGGAGGGGGGAGAAGACAGCACAGAGCACGGAGGGGGAGAAGACAGCACGGAGGGGGCTGAGAAGACAGCATGGAGCGGGGAGAAGACAGCACGGAGGGGGGGGGGAAGACAGCACGGAGGGGGGGGGGAAGACAGCACGGAGGGGGGGGGGGGGGAAGACAGCACGGAGGGGGGGGGAAGACAGCACGGAGGGGGGGGAAGACAGCACGGAGGGGGGGGAAGACCGCATGGAGGGGGGGGGAAGACAGCACGGAGGGGAGAAGACAGCACGGAGGGGAGGGGAGAAGACAGCACGGAGGGGGGGGGAGAAGACAGCACAGAGGGGGGGAGAAGACAGCACGGAGGGGGGGGGAGAAGACAGCACGGGGGGGGAAGACAGCACGGAGGGGGGGGGAGAAGACAGCACGGAGGGGGGGGGAGAAGACAGCACGGAGGGGGGGGGGAGAAGACAGCACGGAGGGGGGGGGAGAAGACAGCACGGAGGGGGGGGAGAAGACAGCACGGGGGGGGGGGAGAAGACAGCACGGAGGGGGGGGAGAAGACAGCACGGAGGGGGGGAGAAGACAGCACGGAGGGGGGGGGGAAGACAGCACGGAGGGAGGGAGAAGACAGCACGGAGGGGGGGAGAAGACAGCACGGAGGGGGGGAGAAGACAGCACGGAGGGGGGGAGAAGACAGCACGGAGGTGGGAGAAGACAGCACGGAGGGGGGGGGGGGGAGAAGACAGCACGGAGGGGGGGAGAAGACAGCACGGAGGGGGGGAGAAGACAGCACGGAGGGGGGGAGAAGACAGCACGGAGGGGGGAGAAGACAGCACGGAGGGGGGGAGAAGACAGCACGGAGGGGGGGAGAAGACAGCACGGAGGGGGACAGTCCGTGGTGATCGGTGCGGCTTTAGGGGGAGTTACAAGCACCGATCACCGCTGTAAAACTTTACCCAAAACAGCTGAAAAGGGGGCAGATCAGTGCTTGCAACTCCCCTGCCACACCGATCACCCTGACTGCCCAGGTATCGGGTAAAGCATCGGAGCATTTCGGTATCGGTACCGATACTAGTATCGTATCGGGACATCCCTAGTTTATATTTATTTTATAATGCTGATGCCATAGAAAGAGAATGTATGCTCTGACCATAGAACTGTGTGTGTATCAGCCATAGGGCTTGCTTTCTCACACCTGCATGGTTAAATAATCTTCCCTCAGTGTGGCTCCACCCTAGCCTCAACAGGAACCACTATTTAACACTGTGTTCTCCAAGCCTGCCTTGCCATGCTATATTGTCTGTTTGGTTTCCTGTTTCCTGCTTGCCGTGTGCTCTACGTTCGTCTCTGTTACCGATCTTGGCGTGTCACCGACCATCCCTGCTTGCTTGTGACCCTGACCTTTGGTGCGTTCTCAACTATCCCTGTCTGCTTGTGACCCTTGACCTTTGGCTTGTTCACCATTTATCCTTGTCTGCTTGTCGCCCCGACCTTTAGCTTATCCTTTTATAACCTACCGTGAGCGTGAGCTGGGAGACCCTTGGGGCCGCGACCTGGAGTCAGCTGCAGCAAAGTCTATCCTCACCACTAGAGACTCTGATGAATACCCGCTGGCTCCTAGACTCTGCGCCCTGGAGAATCTTACGTTCTAGCTTCCTGTGGGATCCGCGTTGGCGCCCAGTGCACTTGCCTTTCTGCACCACACAGGGTTCCAACCGAAGCAGGGTCTACTATCATAGCGGTGCACTCCTGACCCAACGGTATGCATCGGTCACCTGGACTTCCATTATACAATACATGTGAAGGAACCAAAGTGAACCCAATGGGTGAACTGCTCACCTGACACTGTAGCTGAGTTGCAAGCATGAACATATATTTTCTTTAATTCTCTGCACAGCAGGATTTCGACTAGGAGAGGAAGGCCAGTACTTGAAGTTAAATAGGTCTCTATTTCTTTGTTCAGTGCAGTCAATCTAACACTGAAAACGGAGAGCACAGGCATGACCTCATCAATGTTCTGCTACCCCTTTACTGTCTACTTATCAGGGGTGCATCATTAAAATTTCAAATATTTATATATCCTTAAAATTATATTTTATATATATATATATATATATATATATATACACACACACACACACACAAAAGGAAGGATGAGATATCCAGATAATGCACATTCTTTTACTTCAAAAAATCATATCCATCATGTACAAAAAAAAAAACAAGGCACATTTTGACATTATGGATCTGAATTCTTGAAGTAAAATTATTTGCATTATTTGGATATCTCATGCTTCCTTTTTTCAGACAATCATTGGTGTAAAATCAGGAGCCTACTGCCAATATGATATATATTTTCTTTTTTTTTTCAGTAAATCTTTAAGACAAACCCTCACTGACCTCTAAAACTGAAGTTACTATGGAGTAATTCATCTTCAATGTTTACAGCAGAATAAGAATAAGAAAAATGCGAGCCGCTCGTCTTGTCATAGGCACTTACTGCAAGGTGTTTTTTCACCTTAATGCATAGGATGCATTAAGGTGAAAAAACACAAAGGTTTACAACCCCTTTAACCACTTCCATACCCCGCCTATACTGGCACTGCTCTCCTTCATGTAAAAATTATTTATTTTTTTGCTAGAAAATTACTCAGAACCCCCAAATATTATATAAATATTTTTAGCAGACACCCTAGGGAATAAAGTGGCGGTCATTGCAACTTTTTTATCTTGCACGGTATTTGCGCAATAATTTTTTTCCATGAATTAAAACAATAACAAAGCAGTAAAGTTAGCCCAATTTGTTTATAAAAATGTGAAAGATGAGGTTACGCCGAGTAAATAGATACCTAACTTGTCACGCTTTAAAATTACGCACACTCATGGAATGGCGCCAAACTTTGGTTCTAAAAACCTCCATAGGCGACGCTTTAATTTTTTTTTACAGGTTACCAGTTTAGAGTTACAGAGGAGGTCTAGTGCTAGAATTATTGCTCTCATTCTGACGATACCTCACATGTGTGGTTTGAACGGCGCTTACATATGTGGGTGGGACCTACGTGCGCATTCGCTTATGAGCGCAAGCTACTGCGGACAGGTGCGTTTCAATATTTTTTTTACTTAATTTTTACTCTTTTTTTTCTCATTCGGCGGCGGCCTATTCGTTCGCCATGCCTCCGATGGCACGGGAGACCCTAGAGAAGCACCGGATCGTGGCCTGTAAGAACGATGAAGCGGCGGAACCGCCACTATGATCATTCTTATGGTGCCACAGAATCGCCGCCTGAAAAAAAGGATATGTAAAGGATGTCTGCAGCTGCAGGCATCATTCAGATATCCCCCACTGAAATCCAGGACGTCATATGACGTCCTACGGTACGGAAGTGGTTAAACTACTGTCCAAAGTTTCTGATAAAATAAACAAATAGGGTAAATTTATAAGTATACTTGAACATTATTACAAATGCTGCCATTCCCCATGCTATAGTTCCACTTAAGAATAACAAAGTGCCCCCTGCAAAATAAGATCATAAATACTCACCTTTCACATTCCTTCTATCGTGCCTTTATGTCCTGTAGTGCTGTTGAAGTTTAGGAAAAAAAAAGAAATCTGGCATTCTTAGAAGGGTCTATTTTTAAAGGTTCTCCGAGCGATGGTTTTCCATGATTACAGCATAGACTGGTATCATGGGCAGCAACAGAAGACAGTATCTTCATTTTTAGGGAGTACTTTGTTCACAAGTCAATAATGTACTGTATGTATTTTCAACTGTGTGCCTGAAATGCAACTACAAATTTGCAGAAAAATAAATATTACTATTAGACATGTGCACAGAAAAAAAAATCGTTTTTTTTGTTCTGTTTCGTATCGTTCCATTTTTTCGTTTGTTTGTTTTTCGTAAGACGCCCGTTTTCCTGTTTGTTCCCATTCGTTTTTTCGTATGACGCGATTTTTTCGTATTCCGATCGTTTCGTATTTTCGTTACTGTTTTATTTTCGTACATGCGGGATGGTTCGTTATTCTGTTTAATTAATGTTCGTTACTTGTTAGACAATAATTTTTGTGAATTTTCGTCAATGATTTGCAGTACCTTGAAACCCCTTTCTTTTGCCATTTTCAGTCGTATGTTCATATGACATCTATAACAAAAGATTTGCATTCTGTATTTTAAATTTCTTTTTTTCTGTTCGTATTTTGGATTCAAAATACAGCATGCAAATCTTTTGTTATAGATGTCATATGAACAATGAACATAGGACTGAAAACAAACAGAGAAAAAGGATTGAAACAAAATACAGCATGCAAATCTTTTGTTATAGATGTCATATGAACAATGAACATAGGACTGAAAACAAACAGAAAAAAGATTGACACAAAATACAGCATACAAATCTTTTGTTATAGATGTCATATGAACAATGAACATAGGACTGAAAACAAACAGAAAAAGGATTCAAACAAAATACAGAATGTAAATCTATTGTTATAGATGTAATTTTTGTTCTTTTGCCGTTTTCGTTTTGTCGTCGGATCATTTGTTCGTATTTGCGGTTGTTCGTTATGCGGCTCATTCGTAATCTCGTAGTTTTCGTATTTTGGTGCTTTAATTTTTTCGTATGTACACATTATCCTGCGGGTACGAAAATAAACATTTTCGTACGAAAATAACATTCGTACGAATGGGAATGCACATATCTAATTACTATATATAAAAAAAAATTTTTTTTTTTAGAAAGGAACGCATCAAGCCACACAGATTTATGAAAACAAATCTTATACGGCAGATAACCCATACATTTGCTGATCTAGGCAGGGTTAGGCGGGTAATATTTTCACAAATTCAAACCATTCTCAAATGATCTACCAGTCACAAATAGGATTCCTATCAAAGCAGGCATTAGTATCGTCATGTTTAAACTCCTCTCCTGAACATAGCGTTCCAGCCAGACTCCTGCCGCAACACCTATACGGTACACTGATGATTTGCAGCCTATCATTAATAATACAAAGCAGCATTGCAACCTGCCATTACGAAGAAGGATTGCCATGCCTCATCAAGTAAATTGACATAATGTGACATTAGTTTAAATGGATTTAGCTTCCAGTGCGTTCATTGTGCCTTAATTAAATGCAGCTTGCTCTGACACTGCCCACCCTCTTCATTACGAGACGTCTGCACTGAAAATATGTCCAGAAGGAGATGAGTTTGAGGCTGAGGATCTAACACATCAAGCAAAACATTAAAGAGACTGAACCAAGGGGCCGTTGTCTGCCTGTTCGTAATTTGTGTCAATTGTCCGACAGCTATTCTCCTGATCGCTTCCTTACAATCAGACTATGCATCTGGTTATTGCACAGTGAGGAGGAAATTGGAATTAATGTGGGCTTGGCACCTTGTCGCTGCCTATCATCACTAAGGAATAATAACGGCAATAATAGCACATATGCTAAACAAGCAGCTGACTTGCATATACTGTGAATTGTGTCAAGAGCTCCACTTCTTATACTCTGAGTTTGTTTTTTCCTCAAGAAGCTCTAGAAAAAATAACCGTGTGCAAATGGAATTTTGCTGAAATACTTCCAGTACAAGTGTTAAACACCAGGATCTAGAAGAACTAATAAATGAAGATACCTTGAACTTTACCAATAATAATTTAATAAAAAATAAGCTTACCTACATTCCACATTAATAATTATGCTACCAAAACATGTGCTGTAATGTGCCTCCAGTATTCCTCCTAGTTGTTCTTGTTGGATCCCACCATTTTGCTGAAGCCCAGAGCCCATGAACAGCAGGAAATCTTTAGTCTTCCGACAAATCTGTCTCTACAAATTTGGCACAGTGCCTAAAAATAGAGAGCAACTGAGCATGTGCAGAGCAGTGGGGTTGATTTACTAAAGACAAATAAATTGTGCACTCCGCAAGAGCAGTTGCTCCAGAGCTTAGAAAATAAGCAGAAGATCTGCTGACTTCCATCATCCAATCATTTGCAAGCAAAAATGCTTTATTTTTTCCTTGCACGTGATTGGGAATTCTTTGCAAAGTGAAGCTTTATCCCATTTTATAAACTCTGGAGCAACTGTATTTGCAGAGTGCCATTGTCTTTAGTTAATCAACCCCAGTGTATTACTGGATTTAAAAAAAGGTATAGGCAATTATCTTTAACCAGTTGCTTACTGAGCACGTAAACCCCCCTCCTGCCTAGCTGTCAACGTGAGGAGAAAAAAAAAAAATTACCGAGCATTGTTTACATCACGTGATCAGCTGTCATTGGCTAACAGCTGATCACATGGTAAGGCGCCGGGCTGGCCCCTTACTCGGATCTGTGATCACCCGAGTATCAGTGACTCTGATCACAGCGTGGAGCGCGTGCAAAGGGGAGGATGTCTATTGACGTCCTCCCGGCAATTGGGGTCCGCGCTGTAGCCTTCACTCGGCTATAGCACAGGCCTCTAGTGGTTAATGATTTACATAGCTATACCTGCAAGATAGGCCAGCCTGAAGTGATCTAGCAGGACTTCATTTTCCACTTTAAGACATAAAATTATCTTGCTTCACTCTCCTCCAATTGATTTCTATGGGGTACTTTTGTTTTATGATGCCATGATTCCATTTACCTTGATGTTTTTTTGTTATGTTTTTGACCCCGTATGCGTGTCCCAGGCGATGCAGTCTTGGTTCCTACAGTATTGTAAACTTTTTATGTGGTACCCCTTGTGATACATGCAAACATTACTGTATGATATGCTCTCTGCACTTCTGTCTTTTGATAAAGAATTGACAAAAAAAAACCCCATAAAATTATCGTTGCCCAGTTTAGTGGGATACCATAAAGTAATGGTCATATACAGCAGGGTTTGACCAATGTATTTGGAATCTAGGAGCCAGCTAAAAAAGTTAGGAGCCAGAAAACGCGCCCCATCCCGCCAAGCTCGCGTGCAGAAGTGAACACATACCTGAGTAGCGCCCGCATATGTAAATGGTATTCAAACCATACATGTGAGGTATCGCCGCGATTGTTAGAACGAGAGTAATAATTCTAGCACTAGATCGCCTCTGTAATTCTAAACTGGTAACCTGTAAAAAAAAAAGCGTCGCCTATGGAGATTTTTAAGAACCGAAGTTTGGCGCCATTCCATGAGCGTGCATAATTTTAAAGCGTGACAAGTTAGGTATCTATTTACAGTGGTTGACCGCGATATTGTGTCTATCTCGCTCCCTTTCTCGGCGAGATTGAGCACTTGCGAGCTCCATCGCGGGAGCCAGCGCCGAGCTGGCTTGCCGCGATGGAGACAAAGCCGTCATAGAAGCGACGGGGATCCGACGCGGATTCCCGCCAATTCTACACGTGGGCGGAGTTTGTTATGAATCCTAAGAAGGAAGTCCCCGCCGGATTTTAAATAAAAATCCGGCATGGGTTCCCCCCTCAGGAGCATAACAGGCCCTTGGGTCTGGTATGGGTTGTAAGGAGACCCCCCCTACGCCGAAAAAACGGCGTGGGGGTCCCCCCACAGTCCATACCAGACCCGTATCCAAAGCACGCGGGCCGGCCGGTCAGGAGGGGAGTGGGGGCGAGCGAGCGCCCCCTCCTGAGCCGTACCGGACAGCATGCCCTCAACATGGGGGGGGTCAGGTGCTCTGGGGCAGGGGGCGCACTGCGGCCCCCCACCCCAGAGCACCCTGTCCCCATGTTGATGAGGACATGACCCCTTCCCAACAATCCTGGCCGTTGGTTGTCGGGGTATGCGGGCGGGAGGCTTATCGGAATCTGGAAGCCCCCTTTAATAAGGGGGCCCCCAGATACCGGCCCCCCACCCTAAGTGAATGAGTATGGGGTACATTGTACCCCTACCTATTCACCTGCAAGAAAAGTGTAAACACAAATAAACCACACAGTGTATTGAAAGATTTTATTAGTTGGCCGCCGGGGGGGGGGGGGGGGTGTGTATGATCGCTTTTATAAAAGCGCCCCCCTCCGGCGGGCTTCTGCGGGGGGGTGGGTGCCGCTGTTCTTCACCGGCAGTGCGCCCCCTGCCCCAGAGCACCTGACCCCCCCCCATGTTGAGGGCATACTGCCCGGTACGGCTCAGGAGGGGGGGGCGCTCGCTCGCCCCCACTCCCCTCCTGGCCGGCGTGCTTTGGATACGGGTCTGGTATGGATTGTGGGGGGACCCCCACGCCGTTTTTTCGGCGTAGGGGGTCTCCTTACAACCCATACCAGACCTAAGGGCCCGTTATGCTCCTGAGGGGGGAACCCATGCCGGATTTTTATTTAAAATCCGGCGGGGACTTCCTTCTCAGGATTCATAACAAGACTCACACAGTAAGTCGCACCAACACTACACTGACACCACACACAGGCACATTAACCCCTTCCGATCACACCCCCCCCCCACCCCCCTGTCACACGGTCACTGATTGCAGTGATCATATATTTACTGATCACTGCATTTAGTGTCAGTGTGACAGTTACTGTGACAGGCAGTTAGTGTTAGATCCAGGGTAGCCCCGTACCCCCCCTAAGTTTTAACCCCTTGATCACCACCCTAGTTAACCCTTTCACCCCATATTGCCAGTGTCACTAAGCGATATTTTTTCTGATTTTTTTAGCTAGTTTTTTTTTTTAATTTAGATTTTTTTTTTTACTAAAGACATGTGGCTGAATACATTTTGGCCTAAATGTTTGACTAAAATTTAGTTTATTCGATTTTTCTTATAACAAAAATTAAAAAATATAGATTTTTATTAAAAAATGTCGCGCTATTTATGTTTATAGCGCAAAAAATAAAAATCACAGAGGCAATCAAATACCATCAAAAGAAAGCTCTATTTGTGGGAAGAAAAGGACACAAATTTTGTTTATAAACCATGTCGCACGACCGCGCAATTGTCTGTTAAAGCGACGCAGTGCCGAATTGTAAAAACGCCTCTGGGCATTTAGCAGCATATTGGTCTGGGGCTTAAGTGGTTAATTGAAAAAAAGTGTATTTTTTTTTTTAAAAAGCGCGCTTGTAAGACCGCTGCGCAAATACGGTGTGACAAAGTATTGCACCGATTGCCATTTTATTCTCTAGGGTGTTAGAATAAAAAAATATATATATATAATGTTTGGGGGTTCTAATTAGAGGGAAGGAGATGGCAGTGAAAACAGTGAAAAAACACTTTAAGAACTGCTGTTTTACTTGTAATGCCAACGGCCACCACCAGATGGCGCCAGGTCACAGAAGGAAGCTTGGGCCTTCACAAGGCTGCAAAGCCATGGCCTCAATTACCGGCCGTCGTGGGCCCTCCGCGATGGCGCACAGAGACACAGGATCCTGTCCCTCCGTGCGGCCCCATCCCCCCTGCCGCGCGATCGCGGCGGGCCTGCGATGGCCGGTAATTGAGGCCGCAGCTTTGCGGCCTTACCGGCGGGTGCCAGGTCACAATTTCTTGTCGGATTTTGTCGAGCCCTGATATACAGTATGGATACGCATTCCATAATTTTGTCCAACATCCCCTAAATCTGCTGAGTTCAATTTTCCAGGCCGATTACCATAGTCTCCCTAGAGATAAGAGCCCATAGTATCCAAGATTGCTCCTCCCCTGGCCTAAAAATGCTTATTCTGAGTCTAAGTTCCCCAAAGCTGGATAAATTAACTCTCTATTCATAGGCACATATACAATTTTCGGCCTTCTATTTGTCTAATATCTGATTGTATGCATGACTTATTATTTTCCCAACACAGCCAAAGTCAAAGTTTAATGTGAATGGCTAAAAGAAGCTGCTAGCTTTTTAATATGAATCCAGGTTGTTAGTTTCTTGCTAGGTATACAAAGTGGAAAAGATCCAAATCTTTTGAGGAATTACTATTGGGGTGACTAGAAGCAACTCCTTCAAAACTGTTCAACAAATAAACCATATAAATAAAATCTCACTTTTTCTTTCCGAAGCAACTGAGATGAATTCATTCCATGTGAATAAAATGCTAAAATTATGCATTTTGACCCATCAGGGTGCTAATACCAATAATTATATATTAACAAAAATGTAATAAACCTAAAACAGGTGCTGTAATGTAGCCTGCTACTCTTACCTACCTTCACTTTACTCCCACACTGCCCTGACCTGCTGGAGGTCCCCAAACCCCTTTGTAAATACTGGTTTATAAAAAAAAAAGAAGCTCACCACTCTGTCTCATACATGACATTAGCCACTGTAATAGGTTGCTCAGGCACAGTGTGCAAATTTAGGGGAGGAAACGGGGATTGTCCATGTTTACTTTATACAAGGAAAATCTGCATTTTTGTTAGGACTGTAGTAGGGAATCTGGGCATCAAGGAAGAAATGTAAAAGAAAGAAAGGCAGAAACCTTAGGATACCTGACCTCTATTTTAGTTTGACTACTTTAGTGTGACTTACAGAAGCCGTTTGAAGAGAAGTCTTTAATCATGGATGCAGCATCAATCGTTTGGATCTCAGGATTCCCTGAGCAGAGAACTGGTGACTGTAATTCAGCAGCTCCCTGCTCTGCCTCCTTCCTCGCTCACTGGAGCGCTGGGCTGTGCAGGGGCAGGGAGTGGCCATCTCAGGCTCTCAGTGGCTCGCTGAGAGGCTGAGCTCATTGCTGGTCCAGGCGTGTGGGCTGATCCAGACATCCTTGTTGAGATTTTGCCTGAGCATGGATCGGCTCAGAGTTCAGCCCGCTGTCTGCTGAAAACCGGTCACAAGAGTGCAGAACGAACTGCAGTTCTGTGATCCAAAGGAGAAGTACAGATAAATGAGCTTTGATTGTACTTCTCCTGTAGACACCCTGGCGGTATGATTATGTCAGATTTTTGTGTCTCAAAGCGGTACATTGTTATGCATAGAAATTAGGCGTTTTATATTGTAGGCTGGTAATTCTTAGTAATAACACACCTAAATCTGTCTAAACAAGAGTCCAGTAATAATCCCAGGTATGATAAATTTTGAAACACAAAATCATAAATTATAATATAATAACTTTAAATAAGTATAACAAATAATAATATAATAATAACAATATGAATTTCCCCACAATTCACCATCGCTCAAATCTGCAAGTGATTCTAATTTACTATCGCTGTTTTCTAGCTGGTCTAAAACCACTTTTGACCTAAAGGACACTTTTTGGTTGCTATGGACGTTTTCAAGTTTCCAGGCAGAAAAAACAGTATATATAATATAAAAGTGCAGGCAAGGCACTGAACAAAGCATTAGAGACAAAGGGGAGGTGAAATGATTTGACATAGTAATGTAATTTGTAAGATTACAGTGTACTGTATGAGTCATGAATTTTGTACTTTTTGGATTTGCTGCCGGGCTTCGCCCCCATGTGTCACGATGCTCGCAGGGAATGGATCCCAGCACCAAGAGGCATCGGGCAGAGGACACAGCAGGGGGACATGGTAAGTACACTGTACCAGGATTCTGCAATACAATCCCGAGTGTGGCTCGTGATTACCGCTAATGGTACTGAAATTTAACCACGAGCCACACTCAGGATTACCACCAGGGAGATTAAATCTGTTATTTTCCTTACCAATCCTATTTACTGGTAAAACTGCTGATTGAAGATACCAGTGGGATACCCCTGCCTGAAGGTGAAAAACCTACACAAGGTATAAGTCATCCAACCATATAAAGGGTTACTGCATTTTCAAGGGCAAAACATTTCAAAATAAATACATAATAATACAGCATATACAATTGTTAGACGAGTCATTTGGTAATTAATTTTTTTTTTTTTTTTAATTACCTTTTCAATCTGCTATGCTGTAATTTTCTGTAAAATGCAATGCAGTATGGCAACCTGGAGGTGTTCTGTACACAGATACACTATACACTGTTCATGTCCCCAATTCAGCTAGGTGAAACTCTGCACGTGCTCAGTTTCAGTGAGTTTCTATGCTGAGCATTTCCTTCCAATCACATCTAAGCATCCCATGTGACTATCGAGTCACACATGAGGGCAGGGGCGGACTGACAACTCATGGGGCCCCCGGGCAATAGAAGATTATGGGCCCCCTGGGTTTACAGATGGCAGTCACGCCAGGAGTAAGTAACAAACAAAACAACATATATAGTACAACAGTCAGGATAAGCTCCACGCTTACATCAGAGTCCTCCCTTACAACAAAGTCCCAACATTCTCCATATACATCACAGTCCCCCCAGTGTGCCACCCTATGGCAGAGCCCCCCCAGTGTGCCACCCTATGGCAGAACCCCCCCAGTTTGCCACCCTACTGAAGAGGCCCCCCAGTTTGCCACCCTACTAAAGAGGCCCCCCAGTTTGCCACCCTACTAAAGAGGCCCCCCAGTTTGCCACCCTACTAAAGAGGCCCCCAGTGTGCCACCCTACTAAAGAGGCCCCCAGTGTGCCACCCTACTAAAGAGGCCCCCCCTATGGGAGAGGCACCCAGGGTGCCACCCTACAGCAGAGCCCCGCAGTGTGCCACCTTCCATCAGTGTCCCCTTACACACACATTTGCACCTTAGTGCTTGGTGTGGCAGGCAGCTGTCAGGAAATCCAGCAGAATAGTGAACTGCTGTGGTTGGCCTCAGATTGGGCAGCGGGGCATGTGAATAAAGGCCATGCTTGATGTGTGCCATGATGTCACTGCACAGGTGTGCACCCAGCCCTGCCCTGCTGTCTGATCTGAGGTCGAGCTCTGCAGTGCACCAATCAGATGGCTCCAAATGGCAACAAGTGCATTTTTCACGGGCATGGGATTGTTAGATCTGTTGAGCAGCAGTAAAAACATTACAGTATACACACACACACACGCAAATATACATACAGTATATACACACCATCATACGTTACACTGTACAGTATAGCACACACATATCACAGTAAGTACAGTATATACACACACTTATACATACAGTATTATGTTACACACACTACACACACACACACACACACACTATAAATACAGTATATACACACACACTATACATACAGTATATATACACACACACACACACTATACATACAATATATACACACAAATAATATACACACACACCATACAGTACACACACACACACACACACTATACATACAGTATATACACACTATACATACAGTATACACATACACACTATACATACAGTATATACACACACACTATACATACAATATATACACACAAAGAATACACACACACACTATACATACAGTGTACACACACACACACACACACTATACATAGAGTATATACACACATACAGTATACATACACACTATATACACACACATTATATACACATACAGTATATATACACTATACATTATATACACACAGTATATACACACACACTATACATTATAAACACACACAGTATACAATATATACACACACACACATACACTATACAGTATATACACACACATTATACAGTATATACACACACACACAGTATATACACACACTACACAGTATATACACACACTACACAGTATATACACACACACACACACACAGTATATACACACACTACACAGTATATATATACACACACACACACACACTCTACATAGACTATACAGTATAAACACACACTATACACTATATACACACACACACACTATACAGTATATACACATCAGCATCTTCACCCAAAAATCAGCCTGATTGAACACACTACTGCTGCCCCTATCTCCTGACATGCTGGGACTTGTAGTGCCCCAGCAGCTCACAGACACAAGAGGAGGGGAGAGGAGAGGAGAGGTGGGGGACTGTGCCTGTGTAGTGGTGGTGAGGTAATGAGTATGGAGATGTAGTTAGTAGAGATTGGGGAGACATTCAGGACATGTCCTTCCTCCAGCAGCAGTGCACTTATCACACACAACATCGATCTAATAGCCTCAGAGATAGGAGGAGGTAACACATCCTCTCCCTCTCTGCTCTCCAGGGGAATCCACCAACAAGAATCCATTTTGTAAAGCTGAGCCAGCTTACCTTATCAGACAGTAGTTCACCCCACACTGCAGGCTGTGTCCCCCCTCGCTCTTCTCTCCTCCAGCAGTTTCTCCTGCTTCTGTGTCAAAAAAGCCGCGCTGTGGAAGGGGGCGTGTACAGCTTGTTCCTATTGGCTGAGAAGGCAGTGCAGAGGCGGGGCAGCTATAAACTCCCGATTTTTACATCAAAATAATGTCGGTCTCAGACATTTTAAGAACAGATGTAAAAATACACAGATTTTTGACATACTGTCCCTAGTTTTACTGAGGCTGGCCACCCTAATGGGGGCCCCCTAGTGGCACTGCCCGAATGACAGAATGGTCAGTCTGCCCCTGCATGAGGGTGTATACACAGTGGTAAATGACAGCCCACTCCTTCCCCCCCTCCACTATGCCCACTAACAAGCTAAACACAATGCCTTCATAGATCGATGGAGGCTTCACCTCCCTGTTATTTTAAGACACAAGCTGGAGGGGCATGACACTGGTAGAAAGCCACCCACACCATGTTATTGCATAAAAAATAATAAAGATTTGATTTCAAATATATATTTGTATGATGACTTAAAATTGTTTATTGATATTCATTATTTATTTTTACTCTGCATTCCAAGGGCTGTTTTTTTCATTTTGAA
Organism: Rana kukunoris; assembly: GCA_029574335.1. NCBI lineage: Eukaryota > Metazoa > Chordata > Amphibia > Anura > Ranidae > Rana > Rana kukunoris. Next base: position 56,489 of record JAJQKJ010001406.1, read on the forward strand.
CAAGTGACCAGCAGCAGAAGATTAGAAGCTCTGCCTGCTTATGTTCCCTGTAGACTGGCAGGGGGAGAGCTGGGTTATGTGACAGCTATATATCGATTAGGAAAAGGGTACTTGGGTGTTTTTTTTTTTATTGAAATAATTACGATGCCATCATCCACATACAGAAATAGGAGGGACAATGTAAATTAAAGTGTGTGTTTAGTATCACTATATGCCAGTGCTGTAAAGAAACCAGTCACAGGATAAGGATATGATGAAAAAACACCTAAGCAGAGGTTAGCTGCCATAAATACTATGTATCAGAACAATCAACAGAACAATACAAATAAGCAGCTGAAGCTATAAAAAAGTCTACTTTGCACACAAATGTTAAGCTGGGCTCTGCCCCCTTACACATCCTTACCCTCCATATTGGTCAGAAAAGCCACCTATCATATCAAAGGACTAAAGACCTAGTCCACTACATCAGGGAGATGCAACTTTCAATTCAGGTACTTGCAAGTGGGAGTGGATTGGTTTTGGGAATGTTGTTCCTAATAACAGGACTTGAAATGTTAGGTTATGGCTTTGGGAGACGCATTTTGTGTGGGCACGGCAGCTTATTCATCTGAATGGACTGTCGTGCCTCTTGAAGTGTTAGAAAAAGGTCCTTGCAGCATTTTAGAAATCGCAGGCCTCACAGCAACCGCAAGTGCAGTGCGCCTCCCAGTGAAAAAAACTAATTCCAGTGCATGATGTGGTGTGCCACCTGCACAAGTGTGAGCCTAGTTTTAGATGGGGGATATATACAGTCGTGCTCATAAGTTTACATACCCTGGCAGAACTTATGATTTCTTGGCTATTTTTTAGAGAATATGTGATAACACACAAACTTTTCTTTCACTCATGGTTGAAGCCACTTATCAACTGTGTTTCCTCTTTTTTTTTAAATCAACAGGAACTACCCAAATGACCCTGATAAAAAGTTTTCATACCCCAGTTCATAATACTGTGCATTACCACTTTAACATCGATGACAGCTTGAGGACTTTTGTGGTATTTGTGGATGAGGCACTTTATCTTATCAGATGGTAAAGCTGCCCATTCCTCTTGGCAAAAAGCCTACAGTTCCTGTAAATTATTGGGCTGTCTTGCAAGAACTGCACGTGTGAGATCTCCCCAGAGTGGCTCAATGATATTGAGGTCAAGAGACTGAGGTGGCTACTCCAGATCCTTAACTTTTTTCTGCTGTAGCCAATGACAGGTCGACTTGGCCTTGTGTTTTGGATCATTGTCATGTTGGAATGTCCAAGTACGTCCCCTGCGCAGCTTCCTGGCTAATGAATGCAAATGTTCCTCCAATATTTTTTGATAACCTACTGCATTCATCTTTCCATCAATTTAGACCAAATTTCCTGTGGCTTTGTAGCTCACACATCCCCAAAACATCACGGATCCACCTCCATGTTTCACAGTAGGAATGGTGTACTTTTCATCATAGGCCTTGTTGACTCCTCACAAAATGTAATGTTTATGGTTGTGGCCAAAAATCAAAATTTTGGTCTCATCACTCCAAATGACTTTGTGCCAGAAGGTTCGAGGCTTGTCTCTGTGCTGTTTGGCATATTGTAAGTGGGATACTTTGTGGCAGTTGCGTAGTAATGACTTTCTTCAGGCAACTCAACCACGCAGCCCATCTTTTATCAAGTACCTCCTTATTGTGCATCTTGAAACAGCCACACAACATGTTTTCAGACATTCCTGTATTTCACCCAAAGTTATTTGTGGGTTTTTCTTTGCATCCCGACCAATTTTCCTAGCAATTGTGGCTGAAACCTTAGTTGGTCTTCCTGACAGTGGTTTGGTTTCAACAGAACTCCTCCTTTTCCACTTATTAATTAGAGTTTGAACACTGCTGATTGGAATTAAATAAATGAAATAAAAAGAGTAAACACAGTTGATTGATAATACATGGTTTCAATCAAACACTAACCATGAGTGAAAGAAAAGTTTTTGCAGTATCATTCATATTCTCTGAAAAATGGCCAAGAAAGAATAAATTCTGCCAGGGTATGTAAACTTATGGGCACAGCTGTATTTACTAATTATTTAACCTGCTTTTCACCGTTGTCGTTTTATGCACTTTTCACTGCATATTTATCTGAGAGTGCCAAGAATTGTGAAAGGTTTATTTAACCACTTAAGGACCGCCGCACACCTATGTACGTCCACAACATGGCTCGTACAGGCACAAGGGCGTTTATATACGGCCTCGCCTTTGTGCAGTTCGGGGGTCCGATCGGGACCCCCTCCGCGGCGTGCGGCGGTCCCCCTGGCATCGCAGCGGTGTTTTCCACCGCTGCTGATGAGAGAAGACATCCACAGTAAGTGTGCACCAACACAACACTGACACACACACACGGGCACATTAACCCCTTGTGATCACCCCCCTGTCAGTGTCACTTAATGAAGTGATCTAATCACTGCATTTAGTGTCAGTGTGACAGGCAGTGTTAAAGTTAGTTAGTGTTATGTTCAGGGTAGCCCAGTACCACCCCCAATAAAGTTTTAACCCCCTGATCACTGCCCTAGTTAACCCTTTCACTCCCTATTGCCAGCGTCACTAAGCGATCATTTTTCAGATCGCTGTATTAGTGTCGCTGTTCCCGCTAGGTAGCTATTTTTTTTATTTGCGATTTTTTTTTTACTAAAGACATGTGGCTGAATTAATTTTGGCCTAAATGTTTTACTAAAATTTAGTTTTTTTGATTTTTTTTATAACAAAAAGTAAAAAAGTGATTTTTTTTCAAAATTTACGCTCTAGTTTAGTTTATAGCGCAAAAAATAAAAAATTGCAGAGGTGATCAAATACCACCAAAAGAAAGCTCTATTTGTGGGAAGAAAAGGACACAAATTTTGTTTGGGAACCACGTCGCACGACCGCGCAATTGTCTGTTAAAGCGACGCAGTGTGCCGAATTGTAAAAACACCTTGGGTCATTTAGCAGCATATGTGTCCGAGTCTTAAGTGGTTAACTTGACTTTAACTTAAAAAAAAATATTATTAAAAAAACACATTTTGCATATTAAAATCTAATTTTATTGGGATTTTATGTGGGTAGACCAACACAAAGTGGCATAGAATTATGAAGTGGAAGGAAAATGAGAAATGGTTTTCAAATTTTTGTACAAATAAATATGTGAAAAGTGTGGCGTGCATTTGTATTCAGCCACCCTGAGTCGATACTTTGTAGAACCACATTTTGCTGCAATCACAGCTGCAAGTCTTTTTGGGGATGTCTCTACCAACTTCACACATCTAGAGAGTGACATTTTTGTCCATTCGCTTTTTTTTTTTAGGGGGGGGGGTGCGCATGTGATCAGCACAGCACTGTCCAGACAGAGGGTCAGGGGTGATGCAGCCTCATAGGACAGTCAGTGGAGAATGAAAAACTCCTCCTTCAAGCTTTATCCAGTGCTCGGCCAGACACTAATAGGAGTCACAAGACTGCTTTAAATAATTGCATTTCCTTGTCATGTATACTGTCAGAGACCTGATATTGTGAATGCAGGGTCCTGGGTTTAGTAACACTAAGTCTTGTAAGTTGCAAAGTAGGGCCTCCATGGATGGGACTTGTTTTTCTAGAACATCCCACAGATGTTGGATTGGACTGAGATCTGGACAATTTAGGGGCCAAGTCAATAACTCAAAGACACTTTCTTCCATTGCTCATGGTCGAAGTCAGATGCTCACATGCAGGAACTTTTGACTGTGGACAAGGATCAGCTACGCAGCTCCACACCCAGCAAACTGTGATATACTGTGTGTTCGGACACCTTTCTGTCGGAACCAAATTTAACTTTTTAACCAACTTGAGCTGGTTCAAACTACAGAGTCCAGCCTTTGCTTACCATGTGCATCAGTGAGATTGGCTGCCCATGACCCTATTGCCACTTTTCCTAAGTTGACCACGGAAGACTGAGAATACCACAACAGCTAAAGTTTTGGAGTTTCTCTGATCCAGGTGTCTAGCCATTACAATTAAGCATTTGTCAAAGTCGATCAAAACCTTACGCTTGCCCATTTTTCTGCTTTCAGCACTTCAACATTGGGGACAACATGTTCACTTGCTGCTCAATATATCCCACCCACTTCCACATATCATTGTAAAAAGATAATTAATGTTATACACATTACCTGTCAGTGGTCATAATACATACATACTCATTTGCATGTAATTGTGCAAAAGTTTAAGGTAGGTGTAAAAAAATGCTATAAATTAGATTTTTTTTTCAGAAATAGAAGTGTTAATAGTTTATTTTTTATCAATTAACAAAATGGAAAGTAAATGAACAGAAGAGAAATCCAAATCAAATCAATATTTGGTGTGACCACCCTTTGCCTTCAGAATAGCATCAATTCTTCTAGGTACACTTGCACACAGCTTTTGAAGGAACTCAGCAGGTAGCTTGTT